>JABMBR010006493.1:0-59432 GCA_018881525.1 Meteorus sp. PSUC_FEM 10030008
ACCGGCGCCGTGGCTTAGTTGGTTAAAGCGCCTGTCTAGTAAACAGGAGATCGGGGGTTCGAATCCCCCCGGGGCCTTCACATTCCAGTAGTGATTATTTTTTTTTCTCTCAATTTATTACAAATTCTCCACTATTGTTTTTTATTGTATAACACGAACCGTTATATAATCAACTCATTACAGCAATATCTATTGTATAATCTGCAACACTTTATATGAAAAAATGTGACATAAAATGACGAAATCATCTCTATTCCTAATAGCGCGTGGAGTTTATTTCAGTTCTGATTATTAGAAAAATTATTTGACATATTCTAAGAACAATTGCATTCGCCTGATACCATTCATTTGTGAGTGTCATTTATACAGAGTGCACAATTTCCTAAAGATGTTCGGAGAATTTTAAAAATAAATCGTCATCATTAATCGCTATTTTTCCACTTTATAAATTTTTAAATGAATAAAACTGAATAAATGACATTTTCTAAGAAGAAATTCATGCATAACTTTTATTTCTCTAGCACTCTAACAACAGACGCGGGGATTTTTTTACGGAGTGTCTCATTCAAAAGTGAGTAATAAGGAGAATCATCATCTGTCTTTGGCGATAGATGGTACAGCATTTCTTTCGAAATTGAGGAAGAAGAGAAAGAGGAAAGAATTGTTTTGTTATTACTATGACGAGAATGGAATTTAGTTCTCTATAAAAATATTTATAGATATTCCTGAAACATCATGTGCTCATAACCATAATCTGAGGATTCATCCAATATAATTGTTCTTGCACAGGACATAGATAAGCTTATAACATCCGTAAATAATTTCAACTGAGGAAAACGTTCTGCTGTTAGAAATGATATGTACAGTTGAAAATTACGTACAAACATTCATTTAATCCAATTAGACTATTAAAAAATTATGCAATTTTATCGTTACTTGTTCCAACTGAAACTTTTCTGCGAAATTTCGACGTCATTCAAACTGGGTTTACCAGAAATCGATAAATGATAACAGGTTCTGCTAACGTTGAAGGGTTAAAATTTATGATGTGAATTAGAATCCAACGTAGGTATCGTTTTTCACCCATGTCCATATGTTTCCGTTCAAGGTCTGGAGGGAGAAGCATGTCGAAAAAAACCGATATTAAAAATGATTCTTTCGTTGCACGTGAATTGCTGTGACGTCTCTGGCATTTTTCAAGGTTAAACGTGGTGCCTGAGGAAGTGCGCACACAAACCAGTCCCGAATATCAATTTATTTGTACATGACGTTGTTTTTTTTCGCCACTCTTCTCTTCCATTGGTTGGTTTACGTGTCCCCTCAGTGGGAATCTTACTTGAAGGGTTGGACAATGAAAAAACTTCCAACGACTTCTTCACAAATGAAGATGGAATTTACTGCGTAATATTGGAGTGCATATTCCGTTTCAAAATGTCATCTGTTATGGGAGAACGCGGTGAAAATGTTATACACAACAGTGAATGATAGCTCTTACCTGGTAAAACACCGAAACGATATTCCATCCACAGTCATGCTTCGTTTTATTCGATACATAATAAAAATATTTTGCGTACCAGACAATGTTCAAGATTCTTGTAATTTAATGGGATCATATTCAGCTGAACTGCGTTTTACCGGTTTTACCAGTTTTTGTCATTAACTAAATGATTTTTCGAATACAAATCAATAATTCGATGTCAACTAATTCATTCATCTGGTAAAATATTGTAAGTGATGTTTGAGACTTCTTCGTTCTGTGAATAATGTCGTGAGATCAATGTAGAAGAAGTCATAGTTGTTGGATCATTTTTCATTGTGAGGTTAGTCTGTTTTTACCGGGACAATGGAAAAAATATATAGCACGTGGCGTTGTTTTGAAACCGTCGGACAGACACAACCATAGTAGAGAGAGAGGTATATGCCCCTACCACTTTTGAATATTCTCTCAATCCACTCAGTATTATATGGCCATGTCAATGGGGGTTCCCTTTAATGTGTGGTACCTGGTTGAACACGATAGTCGTGCAACGAAACGAAACGACCGGTGACTTCTACAACGAACAGACGTATCGGATATTTGCTTCGTGTCAATATTCTTGATTCATAATTATCCAATCTGTTTACCAGGTATTGCTAAACGTGTGTGAACAGTATTTATTCCAATAGACAAATGAATAACAAATGAACAAGCAGAATCCTGTTAGCGCGGGTGATTCGAATTGTTTGAGAGATATTGGAAGCTTTTCAGAATAATCCACAAAATTTTCAGTATTTCATATGTGAGTGTGAACGTGTGTCGAATTGCAAACGGTTTTCCTATTTTATAATGATTTTTAGACAACAAATCGAAATGAGAGTGCATTGAATTGAAGAACGGTGAGTCAATTGTCATTCATTATGTGATATCATACACTTTTATTTGAATGTTTTAGTGTAATAACTACAGTTGAATATTGGATATCATCAATTATATGAGTGTTGATTTTTTTTGAAGCGTTAATTGATTCAAAGTGATTACTTAAGCTCAGGATATCGAGAGTAAGAGAAAGCACGTGAATTGCAGCTCATATTTTGCGTACATACATAAAACATATGTATACAAACGTGCTATTGATATGCACCCGAAACTTTCAAGTGTATGTAAATAAGTCGAGTCACATGACATTCTCTCTGTATATAAATGACGTATCATGCACATGATATGCAGTTCCAAAGGTCTACATTGATATCGTGATATCGTATTGAATATTGGGAATTATAATTAAATGTCAATCATGCTTGAATGAATATGATATATTACACAATGAAGTCATCTGCTTTCAGAGATTTTGTAACGATCAAATTTTACCATTCGATTCATGCGAGTATCGACAGATCGATAAATTAAAACAAAACATCTAATTTTGTCTGTATGTTTTTTTTTCCAGCTCACTCTGAACGGGTCATGTGACAATGTAAATCCCGTGACATCGATATTGTGTAAGGATTTTCGTAAATTTAAGTACTGAAAGTCACTGGTGGTGGCTCATCATAATTAGAGATATCGTTATCAGTGTGAACAACGAGGAATACCATTTTTCCTTGAAGGAAAAAAATTCACGGCAAGAAAATAATTGCAAGATGAGTCGTTACGAGGTCAAGGACGAATACACACCGGAAATAATGCGCGAGGTGCGACTAACGGGTTTTGCAAATTCACCGGAAGTCGCTACTGTTATCGGTAACCCGATGCACAACCTCGAGAATCGACTTGGTGATCCTGGCGTACTTGACAATAACGAAAAACCAATAAATGGACAAGGTAAAATATTCGGCATGATAGAAATTATGATAATCCCTAATACACACTGCGTATATTCTAATTATCCAGTTCTTTTTTTTCAACCACTTTAGTCGTTATCTTCGGCAATTAAATAGAATTTGAAATAATATGGAAAAAAATGGTGCATCGAAGTTAACACGCGAAGAAATATCAAATGCAATTATTTCCGGTAGTTAATTGCATTTGCCAGGTAATTACAAAATAATTGTCTTCACTGCTCTTATTTATTAATTTTTTTCTCCATCTGTTTTTCATTTCATGTTTGGTATGCATCGTTTTTTTATTTACTCTGTATTTATTAAACATGATCGATGATACATGAAATGTGAGCGCGAGTGAACGGTGAAGTGATGATGCCAGCGTGCTACACCCTCGGTTACTGACCCACACACTGTAACATTGGAAATGAGACGGCGACACTGATGACACACACATGTGCATATTTATATGACGATGTAGAAGGGTGTTAGATAAATTCTCGACAGTCACAAGCCAGCGAAGAAATGATAAATGACTATGTATGCAATCATTCTGATACGGGGGATAAAAAATTTTTATTCACAATCATGATGCTGATCAGATTCAGACACTGTCTCCTGATGTGATTAGCCGATGATGAAATTGATGGAAAACTTCAGGGCATTAATGGAACAACAGTGATTTTAATTCTCGCCCAACGCTAATAATCTTGATTTCAATTAGTTTTGTTCATTAATTTAGAGCAGTTATCTATATCAGTGTTTATTTGAATTCGATAATGATCTAATTAGACTGATCAAAACCTTGCGTGAGGCCGTTCTAAAAATAACAACACAGCGCGTTTTCGAGCGTAAAGAAAAGATTGCGCATGTTGAATATTAATCAACAAAAACTTCAATCAAATTCAACTGGAATGCGAATTTATTGATACAAATGTTCTTACAAAACACTTCGCTGAACGAAAATAAAGAGTAGGGGAAATAATTATGAAAAATTAAATACAACATTAATCAAGTGGTGACTCTGGAAAGTTCCAGACGTGAATGTATTATTATTAAATATAAATTCCGCGTGATTCATAGAAAGTCTGTCACTATTTCCATGTTCTTTAATGAACTCTCTACATTATGAAAACAGGTTCTCTGCAAGAATACAAGTTAAAACCAACATAAATACTGCCAATCATTATTTCATAATTGAATACAACACATTATTAAAATGAATCATGGGAAAAAAATTTTACAGTACTATACGAGATACACCGCAGTTCTGCAGAAGCTTCAACAGGAATGAAATGGCTGTGTCAAAGGTTGAGACGATCACTTCGAATGAAACTGTTGTACAAACGGGTTCCAATACTGGATTGGTTGCCCAAATACCAAAAAAATTTTATTCTGAGTGATTTAGTGGCTGGACTGACTGTAGGTCTTACTGTCATTCCACAAGCGATTGCTTATGCCAACGTTGCTGGATTACCACCGCAGGTACAATTTCATTCAGATGAAAAATATTTTGTTGAACAATGAGTCCGATATCACATTCATCAACGTAATTATCACATTTTCTTTTAGTATGGACTTTATTCATCGTTCATGGCATGTTTCGTTTACACAATATTCGGCTCATCCAAAGATGTGCCGGTCGGGCCTACAGCGATAGCAGCGATTCTTACTCGTGAAACACTTTTAAGAGCTCAAGTGGGTGTGGATTTTGCCATTCTCCTGACCTTCATATCAGGACTTGTATCGCTCCTCATGGGAATTCTGCAACTAGGTACATAAAAGACACTGTTAGCTTCACAAAGTGTGTTATCGTTACAGTAGAAAGCCTAAACGAGAAAAGACAAAACAAAAAGGTTGTATTATAATATAGTGAAAGGACGATTCGCAAGGAAAAAAAATATCTCATGCAAGGTTGCGATTATTCATTGCAATTGTTTTATTGATCATTGAGCGAAGTATTTTTGCATCACGATTAGATACCGCGATATTGCGAGAAAAAAATATTGAACATTTAATGGCCAATCAAGGGTTCAGAAATGTTTTTATTATAATATATTTTATCCGTTTTTTCTCTTTGTCTCACTCAGGCGTGCAACGATATATAATGCTAATTATTATTTCAGGGTTTCTCATAGACTTTATCTCGGGCCCAGTTTCCGTTGGATTTACATCAGCAGCAGCTATTATTATTGCAACGAGTCAAGTTAAAGATGTACTTGGTATTCACGTAGCTAGCGATAAATTTATAAACACTTGGCACAATGTATTTGAACATATCAGTGAGACAAGATTATGGGACGCAGTCATGGGATTCGTTTGTATAGCAGTACTTCTTTTTCTCAGGGTCAGTCATCCGGATATTGATGACAGCATTGATTTACACGTTTCCTTATAAGCGTAGAGATGCAATGATATCATAAGGTTTTTTTGTTTATAGAAAATAAAAGAGATCCCGGTAATATGTAAAACAACCAAAGTACCATCGATCTATCAAAAAATGGCACAAGGTTTCCTATGGTTCCTCTCAACAACTCGTAATATCATCGTGGTGGTCGTTGGTGCATTGATTGCCTGGATGTTGGAACAACGATTGGGTACATCACCCGTTATTCTGACAGGTCACGTCGAAGAAGGATTGCCTGCATTCAAACTTCCGCCATTCAATGCACAAGTTGGGAATCAAACATACAATTTTGTTGATATGGTATCAACGATGGGCTCCGGCTGTCTTGTCGTGCCACTTCTTAGTCTTCTTGAGAGCATTTCTCTAGCCAAAGTTTTTTGTGAGTTTTCTTTGTTGATAAATTTATGCATACGATTTTATAGTCCATATGATAGATAAGATCATTTTTAGCGGATGGTCAACCGGTTGATGCTACCCAAGAGATGTTAGCGATTGGTCTTTGCAATGTGGTCTCTTCTTTTGTGTCTTCAATTCCTGTAAGCGGTGGATTGAGTCGCGGGGCTGTAAATCATTCTTCTGGTGTAAGGACCACGGTTGGAGGAATCTACACTGGAATTTTAGTTATTATTTCTCTGCAATATCTCACTCCGTATCTTTATTACATTCCCAAAGCAGCGTTAGCTGCTGTTATTATTGCTGCTGTGATATTCATGGTTGAATTACATGTTGTAAAACCAATGTGGCGCACGAAAAGTATGTGGAGAAATTTTTTTTCATGTACGAGAAATGCAAAGTCCGTATACGAATTTAGAGCAATGTTTTCTTTTACAGAAATTGATTTGGTGCCAGCGACGGTAACATTTGCTTGTTGTTTATTCGTTGGACTTGAATTGGGAATGGTTATTGGAATCGGTGTAAATTTACTGTTTTTACTGTATGCATCAGCGAGACCATCAGTTCGTGTTCGCAAAATGACGGTAAAGACGGCCAGTTCTAGATTATATTATTGATTCTCATTCGTATCATACCCTACATTGTTTCTATTTCATTATGTATATTCAGAACACTAGCGGATGCGAATATTTGATGATAACACCAGACAGAAGTCTCACATTTCCAAGTGTTGAATATGTCAGAGCTGTTATCAGTAAACATGGTGCACGCGAAGGAAGTGAAGTGCCAGTTGTGCTTGATTCTACACATATTCAAGCTGCCGATTTCACTGCTGCGAAGGGTATAAAAAATCTTATCGAAGATTTCGCTAAACGTGGACAACCTCTATTATTTTTAAATCTGAAACCGAGTGTTATTACTATATTCCGTGGTGTTAAACCATCAGAAATGAGGGTATGTTCCAGTGAAATCGAACTACATGAGAGTTTGAAAGGTAATTACTACGGCGGACTGAGAATTATATAACTAGATAATTAGCGAAATTCATAGAACTATGTTTGATTCAAACAGATTTAACCAAGATTTCTTCAATAACGATAAATGGACGTTGATGATCGTTGAATGATTGGATGGTGCCAATTCTTCCTGTGGAAGAGCTGTACATTAACGTCAGATGACGATGCTTTGTTTGAATTTTCAGAAGGGAAAGGAAGAAGTAAATGAATGAATGAACAATAATTTATTTTCGGCTCTGGAGAGGTATCAGTATTAAAAATAAAAGTCAATTCTGAAAATATATTCGTAGCGCTTTGTGGTTATGATCGTAACGAAATTGTTTTGATGTTTCATCTGCCATGGAATACAAAAGACAAAATGATATTTTGTAGGAATAAGGTTACGAATAACTTCAAGCCTGGCACGTATTTTAATATATACATTTATATATGCAACATGTGACCTCTGTGTATAAAATATCAATTTATTTTATCTATTCATAACTAATCTTTGTTGATATTCATTCTGCACAAATTTCGATTGACCCTATTCATCATGTGAAATTTCTTCGTCAATTTTTACATTGCAATACCCTTGCGCCTCGAGATGGTGTTGCAATGTAAAACGTTGCTTTGCCCGAATACCTGAATGGCATGAGAAAGTTTATTGAGCGCCGTGTTAATAAATATCTGGAGAAAGTGAAGTCAAATTATGAAATACTAACGATTCATTAATAGATTTGATCACTCGATCCACCATGTCTTTTTTCAAAAAAGTAATTGTACATCCACCAAAGCCAGCACCGGTCAATCGACTGCCGCGTACACCCTCCACCTTTCTTGCAGCATTTACGAGAGCATCGAGTTCCGGAGATGAGACCTCATAATTATCTCGCAATGAATCGTGACTTTGATTCATCAGTTCTCCAAATTTCGTATAATTGCCTGATTGTAAAGCTGCTGTTGCTGCTATTGTTCGTGAATTTTCATTTATAACGTGACGAATTCTTTTCAACATTGTTTCGGGAGCACCCTGTTTCTGTAAGACTGTAATATGATGGATAGATTCATCTTCAAGAATAATTATTTCGGAAACGACACAGATGTATCATTCAACAAACCTTCCAGATCATTTAAAGTCGCATCTCTAAGACTATTCTTTCCCAATTTTTTCGCTGCCTCATAGCAGGCATCTCGTCGCTCACGAAATGCGCTCGATGACAATTTATGTGGTGAATTGGAATTAGTGATAAGAAAGACATGATCTCCGAGGCAGTCCATGGGTATCTGCGTGATGGATAAATCACGACAATCAAGAAGTAATGCGTGTCCCTCTTGGCCCATTACTGAAATAAATTGATCCATTATCCCACAAGGAACACCGGCAAATTCGTGCTCAGCTTTTTGACAAGCCAAAGCTTTATCACGAGGTTCTTTCGATTGTGTCCCAGTTATACACTCGAGGAATGTATATGTCGCAACTTCTAAAGCCGCTGAGCTGCTCAATCCTGAACCCATCGGTACAGTCGAAACAACAACTGCATCGAATCCCGGAAAATTTTCTAGAGAGAAAGTAAGAAATGTAGTCATCAACAATTATAACTCGTCGGAATCATTCAAGATTGAACTGAGCCATACTAATTTTTGCAACATACCAGGAAAATTTGCGATGCATCCTTTCATATAATTCGCCCATTTTGGTTCACCTGGTTTGATTTCAGTGCGATTTTTGATGTCAAACTCAGCTTTGCTAGTTGTAGTGATTGATTTACTTGTGGAAGTTATCGAACACTTGGTTGTCCCGTTCAATTTTCCCACAATGATCGTCACCATTGGGAGGGCCTGAGTTGAAATTCACTTGCTTATAAACGAAGAAAACAAATGATGATGTGATTACAATGTCCCGGGATCCCATAAGGAGTGACAGTTGTTAGAACATGAGTTCATAAGATTTTCTGTTATGGAGGAAGCGTTGCCCATGATATTCTCCTTCATATATGGAAATGTATCCTTGGAATATCACTCATAATTCAAATATTCATTTTTTCATAGCAGAAGATGACAATACAATCAATTTTACGGCTATGTTTATCGACTTATGTGAGCTCGATCGTCGGTGATATAGAAAACATGCAGGAGAATGACAATGTTAGCAGTGTGCAGTAGATCAGTGTTAGAGAATAGAGTGTACGAATCAAAGGTTACTGAAGGTCAATAAAATTTCCTCTACATCATGGAGGGAACATGAACATGAACAGAATTGTCTATATAAAATTAATGGGAACTAACACAAGTCACCATCATATTTACCATTGGCAAAACAAAACCTTCGTTATAATCCGTATGTTCACCTATCAAATTCACACGGCCCGGTGCACACACACAATAATCAGCTTCTTGATTATATTCCTGTAGAAACACTTGTAGAGCCTCATTTTTGACGTCATCAACTCTTTTGATAGTTGTTGCCATTTTTTGTCAGTTCCTGGGTGATGGACACTGTCAATCAATCCGCTTCTAGATAAATCTTGAAGAGAAAGACGTGATAAGAAAAAATTGATTGCAGATATAGATATGACAATCAGATCTCAAGGGATAATTGAAAACGTAGCTGAGTGGCTCTTGTGTGCGTACACAATTGAACTTCTGTTGAAGTACTGACATGATGAGTATTTGGCATATGAAGAGAAGTGTTCTTGTGTGTATGTATGTAGAAGTATGATAGGACATACTGCGGTCGTGCCTCCCGGCCTTTGGTTATCTTCACAATATCGCGCGCAACTTATCACCGACAAATAATTCAAAAAGAAAGCGTCATGGATTATGTTATTCATAAGTGAGTAATGTATTGTTACTTGTGTGCAGGAAGTTTTTTTCTTCTTCAAACGACGGTTCGCAGTCAATTTTGCGCGCGCATTTGTTAGACATATAATACACACATACAAATCAAGTATCATTTAATAAATGTTTGTGCATTTATTTTTGTTATGACACATAATGTAAAAAGTTATTGACAGTATATTCTATAGGTTATATAAGATATTTGAGGATAGACGTTTTAAATGACGGAAACATAATCACAGACTTTGAGGAGTAAATCAGTGACATGTAATGTCGGTGACGAATCCACTCGTGAAGGAGTTGAAAGGTGAATTGGTTGTATTATGTTCATGAGAAAAATATTAGGTTCGAGGTTAGAATAAATTTTGTAATTTTGAAGATGTATTTTTGATTGAGTCATATTCTCAATCTGGGTTATGTTTGAATGTGTATTTTTTGAGTCATAAGGTTTTTCTATGATTTTTCTGATGACAATCAATTGTTATTTAGATTTGAAAAAAGTCATATATGTACTCTGATGAATTGTTGACGTGTCCACGTATTGATTTTTCCCTCTGCAACGTAAGTGTGATGGATTAAGATGTGATATAACACTCGCACATTTATATCCTGGGTCTCTATATTTTCGCTGATATCATTCCACAAAATCGAAGAGATATTTGAATAAAACTCACGTAGAGTATTAATTTGTGATAAGATAAAATTATCATGAAACGTTGTAGAGTCTTGCGACGAATGACATGGTCTCATTTTTTTGAATTACCCCATTACCGATCGAGATTGATGATACGTCGGTAAATCGACATACGTAGGCGGGAAAGTTATATTCATTCGAAAGTGAAATTATTTTTCTTATTGCAGGATGGATACGCAGATTGACAGAGAGTGGTACGGCGATAACCGATTCGAATGTGGACTTGATATCATTCTGCAACAGTTTGGAAAAATGTTTCCAATTGGGAGTGACAATGCGTTCGACTCCGACAGGATATCCGAAGTCACCACAGGCGTGGTTCTGGCTGGAGGAACTTGGAGGAAAGAATGAGAGATTTTTGTTTAGTTTTACGTCAGCAGTGGAGAGTGTAATGAAAAATCCGAAAGTTCAAACTCCAATTGGAAAATTGAGATTATTCATACGCATTTGTTTAACCAAAAGATGCCTTCACATGCCCGTCCAATTTTTGGTTAGATCACCAGGAATGTCATTGGACCATTATGAACCCAACAGTATTTTAGGGGATGAAATATTGGGTGAAATTTTTTTATCAGCATTATTTCAAATTGGCAAATTGCAATTCCAGTTGAATCTAAAGAATGCAAGATTCCTGGATGAAACTTGGCAATTGCCAGACTACGCAATTATTGAGCTAGTGCCTTCAAAATCTCTAGGAATATCTGTTTGGTGAGGAAGACTGAAATATCAACTGTAACATCGTTCATTACTGCAGAATCATAATTCGATACTCATTTTTTACAGTTTCACTAGAGGTAACGCATTGATTGTTAATCTACGAGAGAATTCTGTTGCGGCTGAAGATGTAAGTACAAATTCTATGGAAAGATAGCTTCAGATGTGAAGAAATGTTGGATTTGTCGTAATTTAATATTTCTGTCTGGACTAGGATAAAATAAAAATCGGTGATGTACTCGATGAAATAAATGGTGAAATTGTAACAGGGAAAAGCAGAGGGAGGCTGAGTAAGATAATGAAGAAATCATCAGGCTTACCTACATCACTGCACATCGTAAAAGTAAACAATTGTTTGAATACAATGGCCTCGTTTAATATTAGGAATGCAATGTTATTATTACTAAACGATCTTTCAGTTTTCCAATGAAGCTACGAAAGATTTTTATGGACCGATTGTGAATCTGATGAGAATTTCTGGTGTTGAACGATTGAAGAAAATACTCAAATCTCCAAGAGCATCACCGATCAAAAAAGTTGAATCACAAGAAAAAAATGATGCGGTTGATCCTTCCTCTGTAAATGCGGGATACAAAGTCACGTACTGTGGTAGTATTTCGACTGGTACAGAGGGTGACGTGAAGCAAATAGAGTCAGCAATCTGGAGGCTCCTGAGAAGTAAAGATATTACATCTATTCCAGTACGATTTGAATCTATGGAAATTGGAATTCGTGTTACTCGGCGGTCAGATGAAACGGTATAGCGATAATCAAACGATAGTGTTACACAAAGAAATTAATACAATTATTACTCCCTCTGTAGCTGCTACTCAATCAAACTTATATGGAAATATCATCATGTGGACGAACTGCAAACATTCCAGAGTATTTTGCATATATAGCTGGGTAAGTTCAACATACAACAATAAATATATGGTTTGAAACTATTCAGAGTAAACAATTCTTTTCGTTAACTTCAAATCATTACACAGGGATACCAATTGTAATGTGGCTACAACGTTCAATGCATTTGTATTCCATCATCGAACAGAAAGTGAAGTTCAAACAATACTACAGAGTTTGGCACAAGGTTTTCATCGGACGCATTTCGCTGTTTAACTCTTTTTCTCTGTGATACGAACCTAATACAAACAAGAATCAGTCGAGCAAACCACAGATACTGGATTATTCCATGTTCTAGAAACATGGGAAATATATCACATATCTATGAAAATCTGTTAACATATATTTATTTGAGATGAGTAAGAAATTGCAATTCAAAACAATTGACATTTCGTTTCAGAACTTCTTTCTCTCCTCACTCTTCCCCTCTCTTATCCATTACTCATTTCAATGTGTACGCATTGATTATTTGAAATGTTTATTCATCAAATTTCTAGTTTTATCATGTCTTACAGAAAAAATCAAAACAAATAGAAATTCCGGGTGGAGACATTTGGTTGAAGCGTAATATTCGCGGTTATATCCATCAGCAGTTGCGCATAAGCCTGTGCGCACTAACCTCTCCGGGTAAACTCTCATACAACACTTTTTTCTCGTAGCACACACAGAGAGCACCGAACCACATCAGTAAGTAGTAACAGCACAACCAAATCAGACGAGTTGCGAAAAGCAGAAAATGAACTTCGAATAGCATATATTCATGTTACTCTAATCATTATTCATGTTGAATAATTATTATTACTTTTATCGTCATTATCACGGGCATCTGAACGGAAAGCGCAATTGCTCACGACGTGGTGAAGGCGACACGAGGATATTATTCAGAAGGGGACATATAGACGTGTCCCTGCAGTGATTGTGTGGCTTTATTCGTAAAAGATGGCCACGAATAATGTTCCCGTCGAATTGCAATATTTTTACGAAGATGTCATCTATCGTGTCGATAAACGTGGCAACGTTGAATTCGGTATTGTTATGGAGAATGATGATCAGGATATGTCTGATGAAAGTGAAGATAGTGAGGGTGGCCCTAAGAGGAAAAAGGGTGAAATTCGCGTGGTTTGGCATCCGTCCGGTGTGGAAGAGCTCGTCAATTCGAGAAAGGTGACGGGAAAAATCATGAAATGATAAACGAATAGGATTTAGCAGTTATTTCTATTCCCGAGTGTATTATCGATATTTTTATACAATGTTATATATTAATATTTCAGGTACATTTGGCAGACCGTACTCTTATGCCCGGTGATGTTGTGAGACGAATGATCAAAGGTAAAGATACACAGAGAGGATATTGCAGGGATATTGAATTGACTGCGTGTGTTCAAGTTATTGGAACTAAACAAGTTCTCACTAATATTAAAAGCGAGGACCTCACGCCCTTGGAGGTAATTTAATATCAACGACTTCAATCGATATCACAGTTTGATTTGGTTGCTCAATAATACTGTTATTGATGCGCTGCTGATTGGGAAAAGTATTCAATACTATCGATTATTATAATGTTCATTATATTTTGTCTGCTTTCAGGAATTCGGAACTGACATTGCCGTTTGTATGGACTCGTGGGTGGGTGGAATAAGAATGGTCCATTTCAAATTGTGGCTAGCCACTCCGGATGGTTCACGTTGTGTTATTAAAGAGATGGATGCTCAAGGTTTAGCACATTTTGAAGAAAAGCGTGATCATGATAATGATTTTCCACATTCATCGGAATTTTATCCTGGTCAATGTCTATGGGGACCGATTCAATGTCTTGAGGATGCCGAATGGATCCAATGTACTAAAGAAATGATGGCAAAACGTAAGTTTAAGCCGCAGAAGAAAACGAAAGTTATTGTCGAAGAGGTGGAAGCTGATTGGGTTGGAGTCCACTGGCAATGTCGTGCATACTCAAAAGATGGTGCGTGGTCAGACCAGGCACAACCGAAATTTCTTGTCGAAGGTGCTGATTTGAAAAAACTCAAACTTCTCAACGTATTCGAGCCATCTACGCTGCAGGTCGGCGATCGTGATTTTTATGTGTTAAAAAATGATGAAAATGTTATTACACGCGAACAATGGCGTAAACAACAGAGAGAGATTTTTCAAATTCCTAAACATAGTCCAAGAAAGTCTCGTGCAAGTGCTAAAGTATTGGAGGAAAAATTGAAAAGAGATAGAGACGCTAAAGAAAAAGATAAGGAGAAGGATAATGATAATGGGAAAGAAAAATCGAAGAGTGATTCACGTGATTCGAGTGTCCAGAAAAATGTGAATGGTACGAATTATAGTTTGATGCCTCCGCCATCGAATCAACTTCAATATACAGATAGTAGTGATGAATGGGATACTGAAGACACAGGATCACAGAGTGATACTGCGTCAATGTCAAGTGGTTGTTCTAGTCTCTCATCAGTGGGTAAGAAGAAAAAAGGACTTGCTCTGATGACCAAAGTATTAAAAAAGAAAAAATTAGTTAAAGCAAAAAAGAAAATCCCGCCAGCTCCGTTAATTCCTGGCACAAAAATTGTCGTCGAAACGTTATCAACGAATACGAAAGCAAATGTTGTCTGGCAGGATGGTTCAGTTGAGTTGGGGATCCCATCAACACAATTATATCCAATTCATCATTTGGATGATAAAGAATTCTTTCCTGGTGATTTTGTCGTTGATCAAAAAGAAGAGTCACGAATGTATGGTGTTGTACAAAGTGTTGATCATCAAGGGCGGACAGCAAAAATAAAGTGGTTTAGAACATATGCATCTAGTCAAAGTCCACAACCCACATTACTCGAAGAACGTGAAGTTTCTGTATATGATCTGAAAGATCATCCAGATTTCCAGTACCGCCCTGGTACACTAGTCATTCGCATAGCGAATTTTGAGGGTGATGACGCTGGTTGCACTGCTGGTCAGGTGCTTGATAATTATCCAGAAGGTCGTGTCAAAGTTTGGTGGGTTGATGGACACGTAAGTATGTGTTGGCCGCAAGATTTATATAAGGTCGGTGAATACGACAGCGATGAAGGAGAATTGTGGGATGAAGTCTCATCGGACGCGTCATGGGAAACCCAATTGGAAGATTGTTTCATTGCTGATACTGATGGCAGTGAACAAACAGAAAATATAAAACCGAAACTAGCTGCCCATATTGAGAAAGCGCGAATCGCGATGTCACGTTTGGAGGAAATTTTCACACAAAACCCAGCATTACAGACAACCGAAGTAATGAGAAAGCTCTTGGAAGTTTATAAAGATTGCAGATACATGGATAAACTCATGGGCACATCATTTTTCCATGAGAGTAATTTCCAAGGATTATTGGAACGTGTACGCGAACGTGGACGAGCGAATGTCGCACAAAGAATTACTGATCAAGTAACGCGATTGTTCAAATGTCAGTCGGTGGGCTCAGAATCTGGTGAAGATGTTGGTGAGAGCGCCAATAATACAAGCATACAGAATGCTGCGGGGGCATTGGAGAAAATAGCAACGAAAATAAATGATACTGTGGTTGTGGTTGAAAGTAATAATTTACCCGAAAAAATTGAAGTTAAAAATAAAGATGATAATGTATTTATCGACATGAAATCTCATCCGGAAGATTCAGGACTTTATTCCGCCGAGAATTCGGATAAAAAATCTGGTTCAAGTGAATCCAGTGGTGAATTCCCATCATCAGACGACCCAAATTTAGATCGATCACTAGTGCCTGAAATTATTGATCAAGAGAGCGAATCAACCAAGTCTCAAGAAACATTTTTAAATTCTCACGTCGCTAATTCACATGTTTGTGTTAAACTGTGCACTCTTATCAAAGCACAGTTATTACTCGCACATGCCGAAGTATCAAAGCGATTCGGCCTGGGACGGATGTCGTTGTCGGACGCAGCGAAAAATGGCTCACCGCAAATGAAACTGAAAAAAGAGGAGGAAAAACATATTGAGCCAATATTAGATACGTCATCCGAGATGAATATCGAAATTCCACTGCCAGACTACACGAATGGCGAGGGATTTTCAATAGATGAAAGTGCACCCGACAGTCATAAATTTAAACTCACTATGTTCCAACCAACAGATCCGACCAACTTTTTCCGAACCGTTTCGAAAGAATTGAAACTTTTACGAAGCTCATTGCCTACGGGTATTTGGGTGAAAGGTTTTGAAGACAGAATAGATTTATATTCGGTGATGTTCCGTGGTCCAGAAAAAACTCCATATGAAGATGGACTGTTTCTATTTGATTTCCAATTGTCCGCCGATTACCCAGCCGCACCGCCACTCTGCCATTATATTTCTTATTGTAACGATCGATTGAATCCAAATCTCTATGAAGATGGCAAAGTGTGCGTGAGTCTTTTGGGCACATGGGCCGGACGTGGTACTGAAGTATGGACCAGTTCTTCAACTCTCCTTCAAGTTATTGTTTCAATACAAGGTCTTATACTCGTATCCGAGCCATATTTCAACGAAGCCGGGTTTGAGAAGCAGAAAGGCTCGCAGCAAGGACGTGAAAATTCACGAATGTATAATGAAATGGTAGTTTTGAAACTAGTACAAGCTCAAACTAAATTACTGCATCACCCACCGACAGTCTTTAAGGAGGCAATCATCCAGCACTTCAGGAATCATGCGAAAAAATTGCTTCGGAGGTTGGAGTTGTGGATGGAAATATCGGAACAGCATAATAATCAACATCCATTGTCCCCGCTCACACCAACTTCATTCAAGGACTTTGCAGAGATAGGTAAATTATTTATTTCCGATCCCTTCAAAATTTGCAACTACGAACAATTTTTAATTATTCTTCTATTTTTAGATGAAAAAGTCCTACCAGAGTTTCCGCTAGTTCCAGCTTCTCGTGGCTTCTGTATAACACTAAAAAAAACCCTTGTTACATTCAAGCAAGCACTAGTCAACGAGGGAATACTTCACGGTCTTCAATTGCCAGAGAATTCCTCGGACACAAGTATAATAAAATCGCCGGACTCAAAAGCTGAAACATCAAAGACATCGTTGCAATTAATTGAGAGTAAAAAGAATTCAACGAGTCTCGAGCAATTGAATGTTAATGAAACGAAGATGGATATCGCTGAGAAGAATGTCAGCTAGCCACAAGGTAAAATAAAGCGACTAGCTTACAGAAGTCACGTGACCATTCGGTAATACATTGAGATTATCTCAGTTAATAGGTACGATGATACGTGTTGATGTGATTCATCGGGATAAAAATCCAGGGACTGATGTGTCATGATAGTCAAAGAGAAAGATAGAGAATGAGATGGGCAGAGCACACAAATTATTAATTGAATCGATTTATCAATACTTATATATGTACGGTGTTAATGATTCGCGATTGCATTCCTTCGGGGCGTGAGAATTTATCGCCGTTTGGAGAGAGTATTATTCTATATCATTGCCGTTGGAGTGAGTTAGGTTCCAAGAACAAATAATTGAAGAAATTTATGGATCCGAGCATGAGCCCGCACGATTTATCGTGAAGTAGCACAAACCGTTTCATCTCTATCTTTCGCTTTTTCTGTTGTCTCTCGTTCATGAATAGTTAGGGCATTTTTTTTTCAATTAAATTCACCTGTTTGTTTGTTCTTTCGCGGGTTGGAACCAACATTCGATAAATAGATGAGATATACGAGTGCAATCGACAAAGAAGGCACATGTTTGATATTCGCTAGCAATTTTATGCACACATGAATTACTTTAGCAAATGCGTCCAAATTTTAGGCGTGAAATAACATGAAAGAAAGTAGATGAAATTGATGAATTATGAGTCAACGCTACGCTTCGTAACACTGATACTTCAATTAGTAGTTTTTAAATTATTATATATCGTGATTTTTCGAATAATAGTATTAAAAATCAACAAAGAAATAAAAAGTGATGGTGTCAATATTAAAAACACAAATTGAACTGTTAGCAATACTTTTGAGCCAACGCTGATCGAATCATCGTGACTAATTAAAATGAATATATACTTATGATACTTGAGTGGAAAGAGATATTCGAGAGAATGATGAATGAATAAAATAGTCAAAGTTTAATTATTATATGTAGTATTCGCAACAGTAGATAACAGAGTGATAATTGGAAATCAGAAACACTTCTAGAGAAATTTTAACCAGTGATCTACTAAAAACACAAATTTTCTCAATGATTCGTTGTTTTCGCATAGTTGAATTATGTACGTGTATCGAAGACGAAAATATTGAGAAGAAAACGCAGAAGTAAAGTAAGAATAAATTACACCGAAGTCATTACATGCCATCCATTTAATAGAGTATCCATCGAAATTTTATTCATTGTGGGCGTTTTAGAGTGCATAGTGATAGGCTTAAGATGAATAAAATTCGTACTCTACCGTGATGCACACGTGGGTATATTTATAAAACGTTTGAAAGGTATACAATAAAAATTATCTAATAAAATGAACAGGAGATGGATGATTAGGCAAATGAACGCGTGTAGATTACATTCATCTGATTACTTAGTACAGTAGGCTTGAGAAGCAATGGAAACAAAGGAATAGTAAATTATAGGATCATGATCTCTAGGATTTTCCTTTTTTTCTCCTCTTTCACTATTCATTTTCACAATTTCACAAAGTTATTTCGATTCTGTTTCGTTGAGGGCATAAGGAATGATGGAAGTTTGATGAGACTGAAAGAATATAGAAGTTTACGTTTAGTCACCAATAGTAATTGATATTTGAGTGTTCAGTATTACACGTGCTTTTGAATTACATTTCAATCATGACTTTATGAATTATCTATCAAAATTTTATTTATGTTTATATTATTTGTTGACAGAGAAGAGATTGGTGTGGTGAATGATTTTTCGAAGATGCGAACATCAGAAATTTAACAATATGAAAAAAATTCTTGCATTTTGTGTACCATGTGTGAGAAAAACACAATTTAATTGGGTTTGCGTGTAGAAAGTTGAATGATAGTAAAATAAGTGGTGCTGAATAGATAGGAAAAATTAAAGAAACGAATGAAGTTGGTCACCGTGGAGAAAAAATAAGTTCTTGGTAAAGGTTTATACATATATATATAAATATATTGATTATTCTATCATCATTTCTTGCCAATGAGAGCAAATAAATTTGCGATAGTGATGTTTGGGATGCCTTGTATAATGTGCCAGCTATTTATATTCGCATTGAATTTCAGGGCAATTCATAGGTTTAAGATATTATGTGGAATATTTTTCTTCCGTATCTGTTGTATCATTTTCCTTGAGCTGATCCTAATTTTGCAACATGCATCATGAGTGTATACAAAAATACAATTTTGATGCGTTTTGGAAATAGTATTCGCGCCTCTTCCAATTCTAATAAACGAAAATGAATCAAATTTGGATAATTAAGTTTTTAACAATCAAGATGTGGAAAACAAATTCGCTTCATTCGAGAGGCGCGAAAAAAACATTATCTTCAATGGACTGTATTCCAGTTGTCTCGATTTTGATGAATCAATAAAATGTAGTTTTACGATCAAGGAAAAGGAGGCTGATTTTTATTTGAGTGATATTTAATCCATCTCATTCACTTAGTCATCCTTTTGAACATCTTCCCATCCAATAATTTCCAATTTCCCATTAGGAAATAATCCATTCCCATTTTTCCATGGGTGTGGATGTGTTTGATCGTATGAGTGGGAACTTTATCTTGATGCGTCAACGCAGATAACAAGAATGTTACCAGATATCAGGCCACGAGCAACAGTGTTGGTCTACGCAGAACCTTATCTTCACTGATTCATATACATCAGCCCTGTTAAGAACATACGAAATCTTTTCTGATCTAACAGTGTTTTGAAAAATATTGTGAAATAAACTAAAATGCGGTGTAAAAATATTCTGGTCTATTTAGCTATAGGATTTCGTAAGTGGATCTTTGTTCAATAATCAGATAATGAATTAATTCCAATGTTGGTCATTTCATTTTGGTATTACAATCGTAGTCATCTTGGGATTTTTCATGGATGAGGTTGACGCACGGCGTAAAATTCTCCGTGGTAGAAAAACTATAAATCGTCGTTATTATCGTGAGTCGACATGAGAAATATATAAAAGTGGCGGAATATTTGAATTCATTATACGATGTTGAGTTCTTTCCAGGTGGAACAGCAATTCCTGCATGGTCGATTGTTCTTCTTACTGGTTTTGCGATGCTGGCAGCAGGCGGTGGACTATTCGTCATACTTAGAAAATATATAATCGGTGATTCGGATGATAGGGTATCAAATTCATATACCCCAGCAATGCAGCATGATGTTTGAAGTTCATCATCTATTCTAATACACTATCCGATTAGCTAGATATAATTTACTCAATCGAAACAAAATGTATGTATGAAAATTAGATTAAGTTGAATGAATAAATAGAATCAATTTTTGTTTATATTAATACAAGTGCCAACGGATTTAATGATGAAATAATTCCTTTCTCCCGTAGTATTCTTGAAAATATTTTCGTCTACGTTATCTAGCTGATGACATAAAATTCATCACTATACCATCAATCAAGTCTCATCGTTCTAATATTTTTTCAATCATTAAACAAGGATTCTGAGACAAACAAACAAACAAAAGATGGAGGAGAAGAATGTTTGCTTCGCAGCGCAAGACATCAATTACTGACAATAGAATAATTAATTATTATTGACAATGAGTAAATCAATTGAAAATTCTTAATTTTCACGTCTGCCTGCATTGTACAAATACATTTTGAGAACAGCCATGTTTTTCCGGGTGGATGAGGGGTGCATGGATTACTTCTGCTGTTATTAATTAAATTTTTGGAAAACAAAAACCTTAAAACTCCCGACGATGGTATTTATCTGGATCGAAGTATGATGTAACAACCACGCGATTATTGAATTTACGACCAGTTAGTGTTTGCTGTGCTTTCTGACAATCGATAACGCTGTTGAACTCCACGAATACCTAAAAGTAGAACGAAGACAAAATAATGAGCCAGGTGTCATCAACTGAACAAAAAATGATGAAAACTTTATAATCACTTTGCCACATCCTGGAACATCAACACCCTCGATAGGTCTTGGTATTTCCACTGATCTAACAACTCCATATTTATTACACTCTTCCTTGATATCTTCAAGAATGTCTTCGTATTCTTCTTCCTCCATCAATTCTTCAGGTGTAACCATATTGAGCAGACATAATACCTTGAACAATGAATTCCATCATGAATAAAAATCCACGAGTCATCCATGAGATGACTTACCTCCGTGGGTGGACCACTCGTCCCAACCATAGAAAGTCCAGGTACTTGAATTTGCACCGGAGCTTGTGCGCCAATCATTGGATTTTTCGCGCCTACACTTGCTCGTTGAACAATTAGTTTTTTGTCACCAAGTTGCATACCATTCAGACCAGCAATGGCCTGATCTGTCATTGATACGTCAACATATTCGCAAAATGCGTAACCCTTTGATAAACCAGTTGCTGAATCCTTTACCAAATTGAATGCCCTTAGTTGACCAAAACTCATCAGCAACTCCTTCACCTGATTTTACCATGAAGACATTAGAAATCATGTGGGCAGTTCCCAAATTTATGACCCTATAAGTATTGCTGCATCAAACACGGCAGACCATTTCCATTCATTCTTGTTCCATAGAATTGTCAGTGAATTAATCATGTTCGAAACGCGGTGGTTGATGCTAACAATTACGCCTATAGAACCGTCCAAACAGTAGCTTCGTTTGCTTGCTCGATAGCTTCTCTTAATCAAAACTGTACTGTCAGTATATTGAAGTCAGCCACACGCGTATTTTCTCTCTTCTTCTCTGGCCCAAACGAGTCTTTCGATTCCTCCTCGTTCATTTACCACATACTTACCTAAATTATATTCCACAAAAAAATCGACCAATATTCATCTTGTGCGCCATTTAATCTAAAAACCATCATCTGCGAAGCGAAGATAATAGCACGTTGCATAGAACGTGAATGGCATCACAAGGTGTGTTTGAAATAGAAACGAATTCGTATAATTCTCTACTGTATCACCGAGATGAAGTCGGGGTTTCTCTTGAACAACTTACAATGATAAAGTCTGTCGGAGGAAAAGGTGAAAAATATGGAACATCACGAATTGAGCAACGCGCTTTTATCCTCAAGTTCTACATCAATGATCCTATTTACAGCCAATAATTTTTGATCATCCAGTGCCATGGATAATCATTGTTTATTTGAAGATGTGAAATAATGAGATGATGAATTACTAAAACTGAGGAGGTGGAAGTATAAAAATTGGCACATAACTTTCGACTGATTTTTCATGTGGTGGAGATAGAGAGAGCGAGAAAGAGAGAGAAAGAAAGATAGAAACAGATAGAGAGAGAGAGAGAGAGACAGAGCGAGATTAGATTTTGGACAGGTACTTGCCTCGAAAAGCCGGGCTTAGCCACTCTCTCCGGGCAGTGTGGTATTTTGTCATGTTCGGTAGTAGTGGTAGTAGTAGTGGTAGAAGTAAGCGAATGCTTTTGATCGGCGCGACCCTAAGCTAAGAAAAATAGGGAGAAAGGGCACTGGTATCAGTCCACATTGTTTTCTTTCATTTGAATCTCTTGTATTTTTGTTTTTTATTTTTTATCATATCTCTCTCTTCAAGTTTTCTGGATTTGATGTCACTATATATCAAATGTGATGAAAAGGCTAGAATAAAAGTTCAAGAAGCTGTGTCTTTCTGAAAACGCGAACCCTGAAAAATATTTTTTTCTTTCATGTTCTGTAAAATATATTGTCTTTTTTCGAGTTATTTGTCCCCTTTTTATTATTTATTTTTCTTTTATTGACGATTCGCTGGTCAAGCCTGAAAAGCCTGTAAAGAAAACAGCTGCAAGGAGAAACAAATGTGTGCACGAGAAAAAATGTTCTTTTATCGTCGGTTCTATGAAATTTTTTTCCCAGCTAAGAGGGAGTGAAAGTTGAAACGACCGATGTTTTTGATATTAATATTTGCATTACTGCCCGACGACCTAGAAAGAGAGAGGATTGATTTCACCGTCATCTCCGAGAAGTCCAAAAAGGAAAATTGCGTCTCAAGGTCGAGAGAGTCAAGACACCAAAAGGAGAATAAGTCTCCTCGAGCTGGAGACTGCAGTATGTTGGAAACCTGTGCTGTAAACAACCCACCCCTATATCATATCCCTCTGAAAATAGAAAATGCAACCCACAGAAAACTGTCCGCCACCCAAATGAATTTCCTAAACTCTTTGGATACATACACATGTTTTTTCACGTATACATTTACTTTTTGTTTGCTCAGGGAATGAAGAATGAGCCGCCCGTGTACTCCACGCTGTGCCTAAAAAGGCTGTAAAAGAAAATGAACAATACCACGAATACTGCGGCTGCCACCTAAAAGCTGCAACACCTCTAACGATTTTTCTTTAATTGCATTCCTATATGAACACCTAACGCCTCAGCTAAGAGGAAAGTGACGAGAACCAATTGCGGTCGCGAGCTTGAGCATGCGAAGAAAGGAGGAAAAAGGTGGAAGAAGTGTGTGTGAAAAAATGCCTGAACTGTTTGACTGAAAATCTCACGTGGGCCCTAAACCAACGCCGAGGAAACACCGATGAATCCATACATACCTCCTGTTGTAGAATTCATTTTTTTAGCATTTGTTCAAGCCCAAGCACCACTCTTGGAAACTCCGCTAAATGCTAAATGTCTGATTTTCATGATTTATATTTATACGAACCACGATGTCGTCTCACGCTGTCGATTTCCATCTAATTCAAAATTGTTAACGACATCGCGATCGTATTTTTCGTGCTCTTTCTTTTTTTTTCTTCACGACGTAACATTTAATGGATATTGAACGAGGAGTCTAGTTTGATGGATGGTTGATATTTTTTTTTCAAGGACAAATGGGAGAACTAAATCGGTCATTGCGTTGCATACCTGTTCTTCGTTCAAGTAGTTGGGTAATCCACCAATGAAGATCTTGTGCGGTGAATCTACGGATAATTAGGTGATAAACGGATTAATATTTCAATTTTACATTTCCAATAATTAACTTCGCCAGGATTGCTGCTGGACGTAAAATAAAATGAATGCAATTGTATGCGTCACATACCGGGAACCGTACCTGGCACGTTCATGCTCGGATTATCAGTCATTCCAGGCATTGGTTGGTAATCATGTGGTCGCCTTATTTTTAAACTTTGACCCTTGAAGTTGATTCCATCAAATGCCATTGCCTGCGTCGTTTCGTCTATAGACCGAAACTAGAATTTCAAGAAGAAATGGCGGTGAATTAAACCTTATACCATTGCATATTTTTAATAGATTTGACATCATAATATTTTTGCTTCATTTAGTACCTCTAAGAAGGCAAAATTCTTGTCCAAATTTATCTGACACGCGAGCACTGGATTACCAGCTGCTTGCGCTAGACCCGAGAGATGCATTTGTTGATTGAAAAATTCCATCATCTCCTCTTCTGTAACTCCAAAAGGAATGTTTCCTACATAAAGTCTTCTGGCTTGCCGAGTAATTGTGCTTCCTACAACTGGTACTGCTGCTTGTGGTGTGTCTGCTACAATGTTAGCAGGAATTTGCCCGGCAGCTTGCATAGCCTTGTACTAGAAAAGTGTCAAACCAAAAAGTTGATAAATAAATAACTTCGTTCCGAGCATAACTTTTTGCATCTTTGCCAATCCAAACGATGATTGTAATTGAACTCATTACCTGAAGTGGTGTGATGTGTTCAAAACCTGGTGGTGGTACGTCCCAATATAATGATGGTTTTCTCCGTCTCGAACTTCGACTTTTCTTCGGTGAACTGCTACGTTTTCTGTCTCTACGGTCTTTTGATCTTGATCGCGATCTCTTCCTACGATCACGACTCCGTGACTTGTGTCTCCTGTCCCTATCCCTATCTCTATCGCGATCCCTGTCTTTTTCACGATCCTGACGATCTCTGTCTGCGAAATGAATGAAAAAAAATTAAAACATGCGTATCAGAATTTATGATGTGGGCACAACATGAAATTATTGGCGCAAGTGAAGGCCACGATGCTTCTGTCGAAATGGGCAAGGGTCTGATGAATGAGCACATCATGTGTGAGAGATTGAAATAATTGTATGATGACAATCGTGATATCAATGCATCTGAATAATCGCAAGCCACTGCATGAAATCAAAAGTATTGAGTGATATCGTGACATAATTAATGAGTGCCACCATTTCTAATGTGGCGAGGTACGGAGCAGTTCACATCGGCGTCGCGACGCCGGATTCGATAATCATTGATATTCACTGGATTTATTCCTCACCTCCATTAAAATCCTCACCCATTTCAGCCTCTTGATGCGTCACAGTCTGTTTCGTTAATATTGATCAATTAATTTCTTTTAGTTATTGGACTACAAAAAACACACGCACACAAATGTCAACGTTAAAGTCCCACTTCGCGAGGACAGAAAATACTTGAGCGATGGTGTGCTTACGTTTACGCCACGAAATGGCGTCAGAGTCGCCACTCGCACATATTATTGATTTTATGATGATCCGCCAGGTGGTGATAGTAGTCATATAGTAATTTCAAAATGAAAATAGCTCCCTTGGATTTGGAAGGTTCGATAAGATATTATGAAATTTTGTGATTTATTTTTTTGGATCACTGGAGATTGTGATAAGATTTCTAATGAAAAGTACTGTGAGAAGAGATACTTAATGTACTTATAACTACAATGTTCTACAATATGTACAAACGAATTATATCTTCAAAATATTTGTAAAATATAAGTTGTGGAAAGTTAATGATATAGTCATACAGTAATAAGATCGGAATCGGTTGTAGAGTCAAATGTCCACAATTGATATCTCTAACACATAGTTATTCACAATAAAAATTTGTGCTGTTAATCATACTTCTATGAAATAATAATTCATAACTTTTATATTCCGAATTTACAATCATCTCTAAACTATATTGAAGAGGCATCATTTCGTTTTGTTCTTTTTATTGCTGATTTTTTTTTGCTTCTTCTCTTTTCCGATCACGTTTTCTTTCTTGATGCTTTTTACCTCTTCCTTTATCCCAGTATCAGGCTCAATTGTTTCGTCTTCTTCTTTTTGTTTTTTGACTTCCACTTTCACACGACCATCTGGTGCTACCTTCACAGTAGCATCACCTTCCAGAGTTGAAAGTTCACCTTCAACAGTCTTATAAGATTTCGGTCGTTTTGGTTCCACTTTTGGGACTTCAACTTGATTTCTATTTTCTGTTACACAAATAAAAACAAACAAGAATCAGTACTGAGCAGAATTCCAAAAACATTTGAGATGGTAAAGTGAGACAAACGTATAAGAGACATACTTATCGAATAATATATTGGAATGCCGAGACCATGTGTTGTTTTAATAAGGACTGATCGAATGTTGCTGAATCCACCGGGATATGATTTTGTCAATTCTTCACATGCCGCGACTACATTCTCAACAATCATTTTTTTTGTCATGGACGATGTTGCTACTTGAACAGTATGTGTGTTCCCATTGCTATGTATTTTTAATGTAGCTTTCTTCAACCCAAAATCTATTTCTTCTTTCAAATTGTCTCTAAAAAGTTTGACTGGAACAGGAGGGTTGGCGAAACGTTTGAAAGACTCTCCCAGAAGGTGACTCATATGTCCGGCAATTCGCCCATCAACAAGGAAGAAGTCATATAATTTCGCGAGTTTTCTTTGCATTTCATATTGATGATACTCAGTCTTGATTTTGTTCATTGGAAGAATGTCCTTAATTTGTGTTACCCCTTTTTCTCGTAGAATCGTTTCCCAATGATCCACAGTTTTCTCATAATCTTGGCGTATGCCTTTCGCTATGTCTGGTACAATGAGGGCCACATCGTCATTTCGGCCCACCATCGTATTTGGCAAGAATCTGAAAAATTGGAACAAACATATATATTAAAAGTATATTCTCGAAATTTCTGGCTTCGTTGATAATCGAGCCAATTTCATAAGCTAATTCGAATCAGAATGTCTCATAAGGATCCATTGGTATATATAAAAAAATTTGATAATCATGTGTACAAGAAAATGGAAATTGATGTATCATATTGATGAATGCAATGAAAAATATACTTACAGTCTCACATATCTTTGCGCCATTTTCGGAATTTTAATGCTGTTAATTTGTAATAATATTTTATCATGGTCAGACATTAACGATGTTTTTTTGTTGGATTGTTCTGCAAGCTTCAGAATAGCATCCACGCATTTCACCACGTGCTTCTTCGTAACCTCCAAATTTTCTAACGTCTTTTCGGCGCCATCAATTTCAATCTTTACTTTCTTTGGGGTAGTACTTGCTTGGCGAGTTTTCTTGGGTTTTTTCTTCAGTACTTCAATAGGAGTATCTGCAGGCCTTTTCTCCGCTTTCACACGTTTAATCGAGATTTCCTTCTTCATTTTTCCAATCAGAAGGACCACACGTACGTCGAACAGTTCTAATCACTTACTCTCCGAATTCTTTTCGGAGCGGAAATGGAAGTAATACTGACAGAGTGTTCTCTTCACCGTAAATATATTGCATATTCGGATCCTGATTGGTCGAAAAATTTCTCATGAGGTGCGCTGTACTTCACTGCGCACAAGTCGTGCGCAGGTACGTATAATTCAAATGTGTTTTCCAACACTAAAGTTTCTGTTGGTCATCTGCGAAGTTTGTGTTTCTATTTTAAGATTTAATTTATCTGCTCTCACCAATGATTGGAAATTCCTTGATGAATAGTTCTTCCTGCATCCTATAATATGTATTAATCGAAGATATCATGAAATTAACGTGCAACCTGGAGATTATCAACCGCCAAGTATTGGCGGGACGGAACATAACCTCACGTGGGAAATCACAGCATTGTGTATTGTCAATTGGAAAACAATCAGTGAAAAACAATGAATTGTATTTATTGATTCAAACACGGAAGGATTCAACTGGTACCAAATATAAGGTGACATAATTTGAATAAAATGATCCTCATATGTATGTATAATCCCCGATTTTTCATTGAGTGTGAAAGCCATCAGGAAGGCAGTGAAATATTGATAAATATGTACGAAAATTTCACGACTTCCATTACATGCACCTGCAATTTTATCGATTTCAATTGATCAATCATAGATAACTTTTGATAACATGCTATCACTCAATTGACACATGTATGTTTTTGTATCTAGGTGAAAAATAATATAGAAAGTGTCTTCACAAAATTTGTTAACGAAGGTAAATCAACAATACGTCTGAAAGAACCAGCAGTTGACCTAAGTATCAAATGCAGTAATGCTATCGAACTCAAGAGCTTTCTTCATGTGATGAAATTGGGCCTCGAGGAAAAACTCAATGCATCAGTATTATCTATTTCGAACTTGAATCCGAAAAAAATAGGTCCAGCACCAAAAAAACGGGTAGTCATTAAATCGAAAGCTGAGTATCCGATATTGGAGGGGTTTCCACGGACTACAGAAGAACTTTTTCTTTGTGGACTTGGCCGAAAATCATTTGATCGCCAAATATTGAGATTACAGAGTTTGAGGGTATTAGATTTATCTAATAATTCAATTAGTAGCTTACCAAAAGAAATTGGAACGTTGCCACATTTGAAGTCATTGAATATTGCACACAATGAATTTGGTAAGACACCGAATTCTAATACGTGGTCTTGGTTGAATTATTCTGTTATACAAAGGAATCTGCAATTATTAGACCTGAGTAACAATCATGTGGGTTTACGATATTCTATGTGTTCATTTTTATTCATATTTGGAGTAAGACAAATTCAGAATAATAGATTGATCAACTTTTGTTGTAGTTGAAATATCTACCGAAGTTAATTGGAAAATTGTCCAAACTGGTAACACTTTCATTAAACCAGAATGAATTGCGATCATTACCGGCTAGTATTGGAAGACTCTCATCGCTAAATTATTTGAATATTGCGGACAATTCATTGACAAGTTTACCGGGGAGTATGATGAACTTGCGTTTGGAAAATTTTAATGTTGCAGGCAACTTCCTAACAGCTCCAGATGAATCTCCGCTATTCATGAATGGCGTTGCAACTTTAAAAGAAATTGGGGCACGAGGTGTAGTTGATAACCGGTAAGAGAATCGTTAGAATTGACAAACGAAATTTATTCCTCCCGAATCGCCCGAAGCCATTACATTTTTTCATCTTTGAAAATATTTCCAGATTATATTATGATTCATCCACCATTCCTTTCACGTTGGTTGATTATTTGGATGATGCGAAGTTTTGTCCTTGTGGTAGTTCCTGTTTTGACGTGTACATTCGTAAAAATATACCACAGAATCCTCGTCAATTTGCGACCATCACAGTTACCACGATGGCTGGACCTTGTGCGCCATTCATCTGTACATTTTGCTGTGTGAAGTGTGCTACGTCTTCTACTTTGCGGACATGAGCTTTGGAAATATCCATGATTCATGACATAATTTCCACCACGACATAAAAAATATTTCTTCCAGTGAACTATGTTTAAAAATTATCAAAAAAATTACTACTAAGGCTATCTTCTCATTGTCAGTGTACAAATTTCATGTTTTTCCCTTCATACGCATTGACATTTATGAATATTACTCGAGCACAAACCATCACGTCTTTTCGTACCTGAATGTTGTATGAATACGATAAAGAAGGAAATTTCTTCTTATCGCTAAATAAATTAATTTGTCACATAAATTGTTGAATAATTTCCAGTCAAAATGGCGTATTCCTCCATACATCAACACAAATCGCGTCGGTTTTTTCATTTCCGTTGAGGAAATAATTAACACTACTGCTCTTGCTTCCTTGATGATATTTCAGTGCTCAATTCAATACCAGCACCCATTCTTGTTAGTGGATTAGCAATAAATTTCACATGACAACAACAACTCGACGGAAATCGAAATAAGTCAGGAGTAATGCTACCATCGGGCATAACGGCAGCCAGTTGTCGATAAATATATTTCTGGCGGCAACTCGTCTTATATCCATTGGAAAATCCGTCGATTATTCTGCATGGACCACTATCAGATCTGAGAAACAATTGGAATGGTTAGAAATTCACAATAGTGGTCTCTACCTTTCCTTTTTTCAAATATTTTTTTTGTGCACTAACATGCAAGTTTCAATACGAACACCTTGAGGAAATTCATCATCGTTTACTACAAATACCCATTCTCTTTTTTTGTTTTCGGCACTTTTTGGATACACAACTTGTTCCTGAAGCAAATGTGAATGATCAAACATCGAACTGATAACGTGAATTCGTGATAACGATTCAGATTAAATTCTTACATTGACGAGACAAAGAGGATCATCGTCGTATCCATCTAAGGATTCGGTTCGCGGTGTAGAAGGTGGAGCAGCGAATCTTTCCCCTATTTCGGTCTAAACATAGTAACACTGTCTACTAATTTATATCAAATAACAGATTTTATCCCATTCCAAATAGGATAAGAAGAATTATTTTAATGCAGTTCACCTCATTTACTGTGGCGAGATATCTCAAGTCACCACGGGATCTTATTGCATTCCTTACAAAATTGGTTGGATAATGTGGTACGTTTTCGCAAAAAGTTGAATTGTGACAAATAGTTACAGGCCCCACAGGTCTGTATGATGTTCCCGAATTAACAGATATTTTTGGTTCATCTTCCGGGAAAAATATTTTTCCATCTGATTCCGATGATTCTGTTGAAAAAACGCCTTCATACAATTAATCATCCGAGGGAAAGACATAACTCTTGCGATAAGAGTATAGAAAAATCTACTTCTTTTTATACTCCGCATATTTCTCACAAACTTCTGACTAGTTTTATCAGAATACTGCAATTGTTTGTGCTCCCGCGTACTCATATCACGATCTGTTGTCCATCTGTCAGGAAATGTGCAAACATGTCGATAAAAAATCTGCAAAAGCAATAGAAGGAAATACATTGAGGTAGGTCATGACAATATAATGGTAGTTGGTTAATGATTAATGAATACACATAACAAAATTCTGAGAATATCGTGAATTATTTACAAGCAACATTTGCAATATAAGTCCTTGACAATGATGATACGTCAAAAGATGTTAATCTCTTGAAAATTATATTCGCATGCTTTTAACACGATTCTGAACCGCATCCGTTCTGTTAGGTAAATTCTCAGCTCCTCCACAACTTAATGATAATTTCATATGCACACGCTCAAACGTATTATATTCCAATGACGTAAACATCGTATGAAGAGTGACGGGGTTTTTTTTGGTGCAGGAAATAGAACTTTACAAGGCCATCTCCTAATGGTTTTGAGTGGGGAAAAAAATCCGAAAGTAACTTCTTTCATTCGCGGGGATTTTATCTCACGTCACACTGCAATGGAAGGAGTACAAATTCATACGTACACAATCTTGGGGAGACCTGACACATGTAATGAATCGAGGATGAGGGAGTGAATCAACCACACCATCTTTAAGTTTTATCAATGAACAGTCGATCATGGGTTATAATGATTAAACTTGGGGTTAATGAGTAAGAAGATAAGGTATCGGTGAGTTCAAAAATGAATTTGAATAGTGAAAGATAATTCAAAATTTTTTAAAAATTAGATCAACTTACACAGAAAGTCAAAAAGATGACAACGGTTCTCATCATTTTCCCAGTAATATTTTCCAATTTTGTTGTCTTGTCCTTTTTGTTCATATGAATGGGAACATAAACATTTCAATGTAGAAACTCACGCAGATGACACACTTATAATTTCATGAATCTTATTCATGATGTTATTCCAGCCGAGTGATATGAAATACAATGAATTCGGTGTTAGAAATTTTGAAAGGATTTTATTCTTGGATTTCCCGTTAACAAAGTTAGGAGTCGAGAGCGCACTGGCACGACTGATACTCCCCTCCGTTCAAACCTGATTGACCTAAAGATGAGCGGGAGTGAACAGTTGAAGATGTATGTATATGCATATTTAACTTCTATATGAATTTTGAATGGTGGGATAGGATTGTGATGAAGTGAACTGGGGGAACCAGCTGTTATTCGCTTTGAAACTGAGCAAATGACATGTTCCATCCATCAGATTGGATTTATCTATAAAAGTAAATTCTTTGAATTTCATATCGTGATACAATTCTATCGCTGGGTACTCATTTTGTTATTCTGTTCGTATATGACAATGGATTACTGTACAGTATTAAAATTGTGTAGGGATTGTACCGAAAATTACTAAAGTTTATCTATTCGTTAGTTGACAAGTGTCAGGAATGTGCCTTTATTTCGACAATCCATCATTGAACAATTTATCCTACTTACATGTATAGAAATATAAAATTGTGTTGCCAGACTGAATATCCCATGATCATTTATTATTGTTTCGTAATTTTCGCGTTTAACACATGAGGACAAACAAAAAAACAGAACCATTGGAACTGTAAACACTTCTTCATTTGTACACAAAACATTAAAAATAATTTCGTAACTCCGAAACATCACTCACAACCTGTTTAAAAGACTTTGAATAGCTCTTAGTTTTGTTATTAATTCACCACCATTTGATTTACTGAATAAAGTCGTAAGACATTTGGATATTACATCTTGGCACTTGGTAATTATTTTTCTTCTAACAAAATTATTCCCAATCTTTGTATTATTGATAAAGTAATTCACAAGATTTGCAGTTGATTCAATTAGATGGAATTCATTGCCCTCATTCAACCAAACACGATTATTACCACCAATCATTTTATCATAGAAATCTAAAAGATCTTCCATTCCAACACCAAGTTGTAGGAAACCTGTTATTATATCTGTGTTAGACACTTGCAGCCGGCATGCTCTCACTTCTAATTCCTTCAGAAGATAATCGGTTGGAAAACAATGCGGCGTTCCAGAATATTCTTGACCCAACATCTTGATTTTACTCATAATAATAGATATTTTATCTTCTGGCGACTGGTCTGCTGAGTTTCTGAGTTCATTCTCAATAATATTTGTCCATATGCCTTGAACTAACATTGCATCTTGATGTCCTGAACAATGGATAATGGCTAATTTACACTCCCAAAGTTGCAATGGGTCAGCATACTCTTCATATAACTGCGTAATGTCCAATAATGATGAATTCAACTTTAGCTGAGCATCCCTCACTATCATTGGATCAGATAAATGCATTTGGTTGGTTATTGTATCAAGTATTTGCTGTTGAATTCGAGCAACTTCAACTTTATCTTCAAGTTCACGTAGAAAAACACCGAGATATGGCGCATATCCAGCTTGATCGCTTCTCATGCAGACTACAGCTCTTGCCAAGTATTCAACACGTTTAGAAAGTGGGATCTCTGATGTTGATTTGGTCGCTAATGAATCTAGTATCTTTGCAGCGGCCGCATGGTTTTTGTTCCTCTCATAGAATTTCCAGAGTAATTCCGGTTCATTCTCACGAATCAAATACGCCTCAAGGGATGGTGCTGCAAGAGCTACTAATTCTCCATCAAGCCCACGACTTTTCATCCACATATATACTGCAGTGTGGAGAATTTCACAAGGACTGTGGAGAACATCCTCGATGATTTCATGCAACTAGAATGAATAATAATTAGTGAAAACATCAATGGATATGAGAAGTTTTCAGGGTGCAGTAGAATAATATCTCAATAGTGATGTGTTAATTACCACTTGTTTAGCTGGAATGACAGTGGCTGTGGAAACATTATACGTTGGTGGACCAGGTTTGCTTGGTATTGTTGGTGATAATGGATTAGATATACTCTGGTTATACAAATGATTCAACATAGTTGTAACCTCTTTGTAAATGTCCATCCTTCTATTGTAGGCCAAAAATCCATCTTGATCCTCAATAGTTTCATTCAGTTTATAATAATGTATCGCATCATCATCCGGATCAGTTTTCTCAGCGCAGCAAAGACAAAGTTCCAACACACCTTTGTAAAACTGACAGGCAACAAATTGTTGGCATACCGCCGAGTAATTTAACCGTGGGGCGACAGTTTTGTACAATTTCAGCGCTGACTGTAGAAGTGCTTCCTTTTCCTCGGAATTCGTACTCGATTTCGCTTTTAGAATTATTTCATTGGCTTTGGAGCATACAGCGTCTTCACTCTTATAAAGGTTTGGGCAAATTTCCCGTAATCGCGCACTCACTGTGTCAACAGATGCATTATCGCCCAAATAACTGTCGATCAAATGTATGATTAATAGCGAAGATATCTCACGTCCAATTAGAATCAAATCCCTGAATGTTGCGGTTGCAAATTGATTAACTTGATCTTTCGATAAACAATTTACAATATTATGCAGTTGATTTTCACATAGGATTTTCCAGAGACCCAAAACTTCACATGTGTGTGTTATAAAAATTTTGAGGGCATCCAATGAATTTCGTTCTTCAACCATTGGCTCTTGATAATTGGCTAAAGTAGTGTCGAAGCTGTCAGTTGCACATCGCGTCGCATTATGATGCTTAGATATATGAGTATTTTTATTCAAAAATGATCTTAGTGCTTGCAAATGGCCAAGTATCCATCCCATTTGTATAGCTGTGACTGTACTGTGAATTTGCATCTTTCCATTAACGATTTCCTGTTTTATACAACGTATATTCCAAATCGGTCTCAATATACGTCCAACATACAGATACAACCCTCCATGTTTGGCCGAAAATTGTTGCAGTGCTGTGTCATTGGTGATTCCAAGTTGAGTTTGACTATTGCGGAACATCCCCGGACGTACGTTCATGTCTCGTGGCGTTGACGTACAAACATTATACATTGTACCATGTATATCAACATTTTGCGGTGACGTCTGCTGACCTCCGTATAGGAAGAATGCACGCGTTGCCCATTCAGATAATTGTGCGTTATGTGAGCTCTCAAGAGTCGCAAGTATAAGACAGGTTGCGCAGGCTTGTTCGGGTGATTGTCGTTTGAAATATGCCCGAACAAACTCGGTATCTGGACCACGTTGTTCGAGTAGTAGTTGGCGTAAAATCTCAACTGGTCGTAATTGTACAAGTACGATAGCTCCTTGAGCGGTGAGGAATATGAATTTCCGGGGCGGCTCCATGTGTTGACGTACTAATAGTGGTGGTTCATCATGCGTTCCTAATTGTTTTTCAATTTGTATTGCGGGCTCCCCTGGAATTTCCGCCATTGCCCAAACGGGGCTGTCGAATGAAACAATGCTCTGCGTTTCAGCCAAGAAATTATTCAATGGATAGGCGTCATTGCTGAGACACCAAGCGGTTTCGATATCACCGCCGCATACTAGGATGAGTGACCCTTTTCTATAATGCGCCATTTGTACTTTCCTCGGTCGCATGACCGGAGCATTTGCTGTATATCCAGGAGGGAGACGCACATGAACAAGTTGAAGACATTGCGGTCGTGTCCCCGGGTTTGATACTGATGTGCATGTGAAGTAAAATCGTACCCCAGTTGCAGCAACCGCAACCAAATTCAAATGAATTTGCTCAGACTCAGAAATCGCGGAAATACTGACCAATGGCCGGAAGTTATTGCTATCTAAAGTCTTCACAGTGTGAACGGCAGTTTGTACAAGACACGATTGTGACATCGATGAGATTTTGGAGGCACCACCTTGATCAATATCCCATACCATGATAGTTCCCTTATCACCAAGAGTATAGAGAATATTTCTGGTATCATCAACGGATATTTGGATAATAGCTTCCTCCTCCGAGAGGGCTATCGAAACAAATGATGGTACTAAGAATGATAATGGACCCTCCGAATGATTTATTTTCTTGCACCGTTTTCCAAACCAACTGCTTTCCGCCTGATAGTGAATTTCATAAAGACTGCCATTTCTACCACCGAGGAATATGCGACCACTATTTGTATTTGCAATTGTCGTTATGGCTATGCCATCAGTAGCAACGGTGAATATTGGTTCAGGCACTAGTTGCATTTCTCCTTGCGACCCATCACCTTTGTCCATTAACGTAACACCCAAAACCGTGATTTCCACTGTTGTTGTCAATATTAATAAATATTTGACATAACTCTGAAATATTCCCGGTTTTGGTTTTACTAAGCCGACACTTATTATTGTCTCATTAAGACCGTCAAAGTATGCAACATCTGTTTCATTTTCGTATGACCATACGTATATATCACTATCTATCGTTAACCAGGCTTTCGAAATATCAGTAAACAAGCCCATCATGCAGTGGCATTGCATATGACTGAAATGTTCCATTACTTCTGATGGCAGTGGTATCTTACTGTGCATTTTCATTTGATTTGAGCTAGATACATTTGGTAAGTTTCCATTCACATTTGGATAGTCATAATCGTCCAGACCACTCACTGTTGGCCCACCTAAACATCAATGTCAAAATGTTAACAGTGAGGTTCAACATCAAATGAATTTCGTTGATACAATTTTTGTTTGAAGTGAATCTATGGTAGATCATGTACCTTGTACTGTGTATCTCATGAGATTTATTAGCGATGGGAAATTACTATCTGACACAATGTGTTTGTCAACCATTTTCCCCGCCATCTCCAGAGCATCCAAATGAATTTTGAGCGGCTCCATACCTGAAAGTTTGTAAATAATATTTGAGTACATGAAAAATGGGTGAATGATTGTTTCAGCGGACAAGAATTCGGTTGAATTACTTTCATTCCAATATATGGTGTCTATGCAAGTTTCTTAATATTCCGTGTTTTTATGATGATAAATGTAACAATGCAAAGGTATCATATAAACTTACTTATTATTTATTCGTGAAACACGTTGGATTAACTGCCGGCCATTACTAAATATCTCGATTGCGCGCGTGATGCTGGTTCATAGACCAATCGCTTACTACTTCATCAGAAAGCGCCACTTGTCATATTTTTGAATTTTGAAATAGGCACATTTGGAGGAACATATCATGAAATTGTTTTATATTGATGTTTGAAAATGGTAGATTTTAGTACTGTTCATTATGATATGGAGTCGGTTTTATAGTTATTCCGGTATTTGTCAGGGCAAAATCGTTGGATAAATGTGAGAGATGTTGAATACTGATTCTGTGCCTTCGATCATTTCCTTCGCTCCATTTTTCGTTCAAAATGGCGATTGGGACTAGCGCTAGTGGACTATGAGTAATATTTGAACATTTGGTGTATGAATCATTTGGTGATTGGAATTCCATCCATCATCAAAAAGAGGAGTCGGGAATTCTCCATTTCTCTATTAACATTCGAAGTTCCTCAATGACTAATAATGCTGACTGCATATACATCTGGAACCTTTTCCCGCGCTTGTGTCAGGTGGTGTCTCTGACAGTGCGTTTCACGTTGGATATATAGCGACGCGATTGGTTGAAATTATTGTAACCACTCATGATTCGTTATTTTTTGTTGTAGCGTACTTAACCTCAAACTTATACATATAGCACAAGTTTGATGTCTTGCTATTCTTTGAGAAACAGCGCCTCTATCATATTACATTCGAACCGTTTCATGTCATATGATCCAAATAGTCTACTCCCAAGATCTTATGTTGAGAGAAGTAATTCCAAAAATTGTGTTTTGCATCAGTACTAGAGACTTATAAACAAAATGTTAAAGATAATCGTTCTAGCGGTGTTGGCACTAGCATCAGGTAATTACACAGCCCCAACATCACCAATTTTCTCATAAATTCGACATATCACACAATATTTTCCACTTCTTGATAATGTTCTGCAACATAGGGTGTGGCGATTATCATCAATTTTCACATGTATAATTCAATATTAACAAATGAGACTATCGATTACTCATCTTCCAGTATATGCCGAGGGTGAAATCGCCGTATTACACAGTCCACCAAGTTTAGAATTCACGGATGGCAAGCCTCTACGACAAAGCATTCTCAAAGACGTCATCACAGGAGCACTTGGACTCACAGTTCAGACAGTACGGAGAAATAACACAATATTTAAATACAAACTGTTGAACGTGTGATGAATGCTCATTGCTCCGTTATTTTGTTTGGACACAGAATCAAGAATGGGGTGGCATGTACATAAGAGATCCATTTGCTCTACCCGAAGCAGCAGTCAGTATAGCTATCGAGGGGGTTGATTCTTTTGAATCGTCGAATATCATCAGTTATGCCTTAAATACTGATGAAAGTGAGGAGAGGACGTGGCAGGATGTTCGGCAAAGGTTGGAGGATAGGGATAAAAACAGTACTTTGATCAGACTACGTGTCGCTGATGGATTCGACGCAGTGAGTTTCAAAATCAATTTGAAGAGACTCATTGACATTATGACGTGAACTTAATAATGAACTATATATATTTTGTTCTTAATTGAAGTTGGGCCATTCTTCTCTCGGTGAACTCAAACTCAATGATATCGAGAGACCACCAGTATATTTGAAGCCAACAAACGAAACAGATGCGCAATTCATTCGTGAAGTTCAATTGCTTCAAGCAATCGCACAAAAGGTTCAGTCTACTGTTACTCCGAATCACAAACGTGATATGTATTGGTTAATCGTCTCTGGATTAGGCCAAGTATTAGAATCCCATGGTGAAGATTCACTTGCATCAAAAGAAGCTTTGAAGCTGCTCAATGACGCTCTAGTGGAAATCCGTCAGGCGTTTATTAATGTATACGACGGCCAAGCTGTAATTTTTGCGTTCACCACTGCCCCGAACAATGTGCAGTATGCCAGATCAATTCGGCACCGACGAGCAGTAGAGGTAAACAACTTCATGAAATTCTCTGCGCAGGGAATTCAATAAACTTTCGCGATAGTGACATAGAAATATTTGCAGGCAAACGGAACTGACGCAGCATCCGATAAGAATAAAGCAACTACTGGAGTAGGATTCCTACCACAGGTAATTGTTTCAAATGCATGGTTCCTACGAGTTTTATATAACAAACCTGATTACAATCATGAGCATGGTGGAGCACACTCACTCTAGTAACGCCCTCAGCCCCAATTCCGAAAGTTTCTAGTAATGCGATGTCAGTTGTGATTGAAGGTCCACACTAACAATGTTAATATCACCCATCATCTAACATATTTTATAGACCGAGGTGACTGATGAAGATGAAATAAAACTCACCGATGATGAAGGTAGTAATAATGAGACTGAAGAAAGGGTAGACACCACCACTGAACCATATAAAGTAATAGAGAATACTGAGCCACCTGGTCACGAGTTGAATCATCTACCGTCTGAGGTTCACTCATTGACCGGTGGCGAAAACCCACTTGAACTAGTGAAGGTATTGTAACGCTACGAGATCCAGTACAGTTCTAGACAACATACTTATGTTTGGATGTAATCTCTATCAGACTTTATTTATACATTGCAATAATTATTATTCTGAATTATTGCTGCAAGGTATCCCGTCGTGAATGGCGTTACTAGTTTATTTAAAATTGCACATTAATTTATTCTGTTGCTTGAAAACTTCGTTTCTATTGCAAACGAATTCATTTTACTTTTATTTGAGGCATGCAAGATGAAGATTCCACTGTGAAACATCCCCTCCGTTTTCTGATTGATTTTGTTACATTTTTTGTGAAGTTTTTGCTCTGGTTTGAGCATTCATAAGCATTGGTGGTTTCAGATCTCGGCGATGAATCTGGCGAAGAAATACAGCAGAAATTATTCCGCGATTTTCAATATCATCCTGTGGTTTGGAATCATTTTCGTTTTTTCACTTTTGGCAATTTGCTGTGAGTACGATTAAGAAATTTCTACTAATAATTTGGTGGAGTTGTATTAAATTTCCATTCATGGACTTTTGTTTCATCGATAGTTACCATTGCTGACATGGATCCTGGCCGTGATTCCATCATTTATAGAATGACATCGAATCGGATGAAGAAGGATAATTAAATATTAGATATTCCAATTTAATTTCGGGGTTCATCACGTGTGTAATTTAGAGAATGAAAGTTTAAAACGACAGCTAATATGTATAATTCTACTGTCGTTGTGGATTTCCTCTAAATTATATAGAATATGATCAAATAATTGTGTAGATTGTATTTGCGTTGCAGCAATTGTGATTGAGTATTTCTCCACTCAAAAAGTATATGTATATGAGATATGTAAAAATGAATCATTCATACCTGCTGATTCCATCGATGTTGAGCAGATAAAGATTGGCACAGTGGATGTGGTTCTATCCGTCATAATCAATTCATATTCGGATATAAATTTTCCAGGCTCTACCTTTTTGTTTCGTTAGTTATCTTGATTAAATGTTAAGATTCAATTGTATCAAGTTGATGATATAGATTACATAAATATAAAGAACAAGAGCCAAACATTGTGTAGTCGGTCATTAAACAAATTCGCAAACGCAGTTCCGAGTTTAACGTGACAATGATATCACGAATTCTTCGAATAGAACTGATTATATTGTTCTCTAATGTAATCGTATCAAATCCCTTGAGATCGATCCGATTGAGATCGATGCACTACCTCAATATCAACCATGCCAGTCCGGAATTCCTTGGTGGCAAGACCCACGAATGTTATAGAAATTGTGACGGGACGAAGTCGCGTATATGTAATTATACATTCATTCTCGGTCAATATACATCGATGAGTTTCGCGTGTGGCGACTGTCCTTTCAATAAAGTGGACTGTTTTCGTGCTGGTTGCATAACTGCAGGTGGTCACATTCGTCCCGTCACAGTGGCAAATCATATGCTACCTGGACCAAGCATACAGGTATTTTCTCAACCATTCTATGCCGTTGAAGATTAATTTTCTAGACTCATAGGTTTTGTTGTCAAAGCGGATGAATATTAATTTCAGGTGTGTGAAGGAGATGTGGTGCGTGTAAATGTGATTAATGGTCTAAGAAGTGATTCAGCGACTATTCATTGGCACGGAATACATCAAATTGGGACACCATATATGGATGGTACGCCATACGTAACCCAATGTCCGATTCTACCTCATAACGAATTTATTTATCGTTTCGATGCTTCGCCAGCTGGGACTCATCTCTGGCACTCACATATCGGTATATTCAGTTATTCCAATTATCTGTATTCATGAAAATCGAATGAGGAGCACTATGCCACTGCATTTGTGTCGCTTTTCTAGGATATGAAGAAGCTGATGGCTTGTATGGTAGTCTAATTGTGAGAAAATCAGACGATTTATTGAAAAAATATTACGATCATGATATGGCTGAACATGTCATGCTCATCTGGCATTGGTATAATGAGTCAACAGTTTCCAAGCTTGACACAGCTTTTCACAAATCTTCCGGTGTATATGGATACAGTCTGTTGATTAACGGGTTAGCTTCAAAGGTCGAGAGTGTTGTCAATAATCAAACTTTCAGTGCGCCACGGGAAGTTTTCAATGTCGATTCAGTGAGAGAGATATCAATTATAGAGTGTTTCATTCGTTAAAATCTTAATTTTGATGCATGTTTTTTTATTATAGGGTCAACGATATCGTTTCAGGGTTATATACAACAGTCCAATTTTCTGCCCCATCCAAGTATCGATCGATAATCATAATCTACTGATAATCGCATCCGAATCTGGTGCATTCGAACCAGTTTTAACTAGTTCATTCATGATAAATGCTGGGGAACGTTATGATTTTGTTCTTGAAGCTAATGGCAGACCCAACAATTATTGGATTCGGTACAGAGGCATAGGTATATGTAAAAAAAACCATTTCAAGGTGTCTGAGGTAGCAATACTTCATTACAATGCAGTTGATCATGCAGAGCCAACGGGTCCAATTAATTATGAAGATTCCTATAGATCGGGATTGGTAATAGAACAATATATGAATGGATGATATTCGGTAATTATGATGAGATATTTTGTTCCAGTTGTTGAATCCTTATGGCAATGTAAAATTGGATTATAAGAACAATACATTCATCAAATTCATAGAATTGAATAACACTGAGGAAACATCAGTCCATGATATTTCGATGTCACCAGATCACACGTTCTACTTTAAATTTTCGACCAATACTTATGGTAAGAGATAAAATTTCACATTCTCAAAACATCGATTCTGTACGCCATATAAGCAATCACATTATTTCGTAGATTCTCACTTTCTGCCTGGTCCATATCCACAAATCAATGACGTGAGTTTTGAGAATCCTACACAGCCACTCCTCACACAATTCCAAGATTTCGCAGATGACGATTATTGCAAGGGAGAAGATCACGGCAACAAAGAATGTCTCAATGGATATTGCACATGCCCCGTTATTTACGATGTATCGAAAGATAGTTTAGTTGAGATGATATTTGTTAGCAATGGTATGACTCAAGACCATCCCATGCATTTACATGGCCATGAGTTTTATGTGGTCGCATTAGAGACTTTAGGAATGAATAATACAATTGATATGATGAAGTATTTAAATGAGCAGGGGAAAATTGAGAAAAAATTTGAGAACGCTCCACTGAAAGATACTATCAGTGTGCCTAGTAAAGGATTTGCAATAATCCGTTTCTTCGCCACTAATCCTGGTTTTTGGATTTTTCATTGTCACATCAGTCATCATATGGAGTTGGGAATGGGCTTCGTTCTTAAAGTCGGGGATTATAATGAAATGACACAACCTCCAGAGAATTTTCCAAAATGTGGTAATTGGGGACATCAATAGTTTATGCCCAACCAATCCATATCAATCAGAAACAAAACTTTCCGATACGATGGAATTTTTCGCTTTTATATAAACGGATGCTGTGAGCGAGTGATCCACAACTCAAATCGAATTTTAACTTTGGCATAATTAAAAAAAATTGTGGATATATAAGTGTTCTCAAAAAGGATAGAGTTACAGCCATGTCATCCCATTGGTCCATTTGTGAATAAGTATAGGTGCATTACAACACAACCATTTATGCCTGTATGAGTGAGGTTATTGCTACATTCTTTAGATGATGTCAATGGTGTCAAAGTGCTAATAATAGTTCACTCATTCATAATGCATTGATGAAAAGTACTGTGAAAGGTAAACTATAACTCATATGTATCTTTTTTATAGAATAACAGTAATAAATCCATAAAATGTAATTTGAGGTTATTCGCTATTTCAATATGTTTTGAGAATATCATTTCTCTCTTTCACACTTTCTCCCACTACATATGAAGCATAGAAGCAAGGTTAATGTGTGGGCGAAATGAATAACAGGGTGGGACGTCGGTAGAGGTGAAATTATACAATTCTTTGAATTATATATGATCCATCTATTTCAGTCATTGCAATTGCAGTATTCCAAAGTGATTCCACCAGCAAGACGAAATAATTTCAGACTTCATTGAGTGTTTTCAACACGGGGCTCTTCTCTCCCCACAAGTTATAACAAATAATATTGCACATTCTTCGCACATAAATATGCCAGGGTAAGCAGACAGATATCTATTTTTGACGGTGACATCATGAATACATTGACTGACGTTCAATTCTTCATATGAATTTATTTTGCACACACGATCACAATTGGTATTTTCATTCACATCGTATTGATTCGACCTTCTAAATCTTCATACTTTTCATCAATAATAGATTTATGTAGATGATATCACTGTTTATTGTTATAATAGTTATAGATCTAGTTGTATTCTATGAGTACCTGGCATATAGACACGGATTTATTTACATCATGTGATATGGAAATAATTTCGTATAGATAACTTATCATTTAGAGTGATATGTATGCGTGTCATCTTCCTTGTTTTCCATTTAGTGGGGGAGAAAAATGGCGAAAGAAAAAATTATGCATTACGTCGAATAGAATTGTGGTGTGAAGGTGTATTTTTATTTGTCGGCTGGATTCGTAATCATTTTATGTGTTTTAATAATGGCTGATAGTCCGTTGAGCCCTTTTCCAATTTCTTCGTTGTTATCATTGGAGAAGAGTGAATTGTACAATCGGAGGATTCGAAATTCAAGAGATAGTTTGGCAAATGATCACGTGCCACTTGATCTGAATGAATGCAATGATAGTGATAGGAAATACAATGTCGATTATGAGGAATTATCAGATTGGGAGGAACCTCCTGAACGCCCAAAAGGAAATTCTCCATTCATTCACAATGTTTATGATTCTGAACCTTCCAAAATTCACTTACGTCCTAAAAGTTTGGGGTATAAATGATTGATTGGAAATAATTTTTATGTATATTTCATTCCATATAATATGTGATTTTATGCAAATTTTCAGAGTTACAGGAATGTCGTTGGATAACATGTTTTGTTCCCGCTGTCGGGACGGTTTTGAGCCGCACGAAAAAATTGTGAACAGCCATGGGGAACTTTGGCATCCGCAATGTTTTGTGTGAGTATCTCCATCAACCGTTACATCTACGATGGAAGTTATGGAATATTCAGTATACCAAATGATGAATGTTGAATCTTTCAGTTGTGCACAATGCTTTAGACCATTTCCGGAGGGAATTTTTTATGAATTCGAAGGACGGAAGTATTGTGAACATGATTTCCATGTTTTGTTCGCGCCATGTTGCGGAAAATGCGGTACGATCTTGAATCCTTGTGATTTTCGTTCTCTACAACTCATTCTATATTTTGAACTCTCTTTCCATCTGCATTGCACAGGCGAATTCGTGATTGGCCGAGTGATAAAGGCAATGAATGCAAATTGGCATCCAGGTTGCTTTCGATGTGAAGAATGCAATGGTGAATTGGCAGATGCCGGTTTTATCAAATGTCAGGGCAGAGCACTGTGTCATACGTGTAATGCTCGTGTCAAAGCTGGTGCACTTGGAAAGCATATTTGCCATCAATGCCAGTAAGATCAATGCCGTTGCCGTCAATAGTTATACATTTACTCATTCATCAACTTATTTAATGATGTGATTATATTAACACAGTGGGGTAATTGATGACAAACCATTACGTTTCCGTGGTGAGGTGTATCATCCTTATCACTTCAATTGTACCGCATGTGGTGTTGAGTTGAATTCAGATGCAAGGGAAGTAAGATCTAGACCTGGATACGCTGCCAATGAAATGGTGAGCTATTTTTCTATCAATTGGATTACATAAAATTGATGTTATTCCACAACAATGCAAGGTGACACATTCATGCTGAATAACATCAATGATTCATCTTTGGGATTTTAGAATGAGCTTTATTGCTTAAGATGTCATGACAAAATGGGTATACCAATTTGTGGTGCATGTCGTCGGCCAATTGAAGAACGAGTTGTCACTGCATTGGGAAAGCACTGGCACGTGGAACATTTTGTTTGTGCCAAATGCGAGAAACCCTTCCTTGGCCATCGACACTATGAAAAGAAGGGCCTGGCTTATTGCGAAACTCACTACCATCAGCTGTTCGGGAATCTCTGTTTCGTCTGCAACCAAGTGATTGCTGGCGATGGTATGAAAATCTATGATAGCTTTTCCTTTGTATGGAAGTTGGAACAATGATATATTGATGATGTTCTTCAAATTTCATTCAGTTTTCACGGCATTGAATAAAGCTTGGTGTGTTCATCACTTTGCTTGCGCATTCTGCGATCAGAAGATGAATCAGAAGACCAAATTTTTCGAATTCGATTTGCGTCCAGCATGCAAGAAGTGTTACGATAAATTTCCACAGGAACTCAAGAAACGTATGCGTCGTATGTATGACCTGAATCCAAAAAGAATACCAGCTTAATGAGAATATCATGAATTTATACCTCGCCGAATTTTTCCTGAATACGATGTAGGTTATTCATATCGGCAATTCATTTTAATCATTTAACTTTTATTGGCAATTCGAGATCAATTTTCGGTTCAAGTTTATATAGTGGAAACTATTTATATTGAAATAGCAAGACTTGGTAATATGTTCTCAATTACTGTTTGAAATAACCAAAGTAACCGAACATTCATTCTATGAGATTTTTTAACAAACTTTTATATTTTATACACAGATTTAATGAATAATACTGCCAAAATGTGTATTCCTCGTTATCATCAAAACAGAAACGATAAATTGTGCCTTGATAAAAAATAAATACACATCTATATTCTTAAATGATCGTTTAATTAATCTATATTAAATCATAATAATAACAGAGAAATAATTTCAATGTGATGGAGTTGTTTCATTTAAACCTATCCACGAGATAATGATAAGTCTAGAAGTGAATTGGAATCGCGTCATCACTTTTCAATCGTCTTTGGTCTATCTCGGGTTACAGATAACTGGGGAAAGGAAAGCAAGTTATTTTTCGAGATAACGCGTGCTCACAGCTATCTTCTACATATGCTTATATATATGTGTAATAGCGGAGCCAGTCGAAGTTTATTGAACATACAAGTTTGGGCTCTATTACATGCCTGAAGCTAATCCACACTGACTTCAGTCCAATGAAGCGACACAAATGGAAAAATTACCCATATTTGAATTGATGAGATTGGTTTGATGGATCCATGAAAAATCGTGCAAACACTGATTTTTATCAGATAAACACCGGTCGCTGATACCCATTCGGGAGTGGCTTGATAAGCGATATACTGGCTTAGTAAAGAGTTGTAGTAGAACAGTACTCGATAGCAACTTTAAAAATATATATGTGTGAAGAACGCAAAAAAAATTGTGCTTTGGCTTGATACAAATTTAATAAAAATGTCATCATCATCAGTCGGACCACTTCCGGCTGATTCATCTGACACTCTTGGGTAAAATGAACTATATTTATTACTCATGAATTACGGTCCATCAGCATATAACTTTTCAGTTTGGATTATAGCATTCAGGGCCGGCTTCTTCCAAAAAAAAAGCAAGATAAATACAGTTCAGCTTATGTACCTCACAATCGTCTGTCTAGGTATACGACAGCACTAGCTAATTTGGTTCCCGTGAGATTCAAACGGTGAGATTCGTCATGGCATTGGTATTCGAATATTTGATTGGAACAATTCTATTATATTGTTACAGCGTGCCGGGTTCCGCGATTCCCATCGATAAAATTGGTCTATTCTCCAGTGTGTCTTTCAGCTGGTTGACTGAATATGTTTCAGCTGGTTGGCGAAACGAGTTGAAAGACAAACCAATACCAACAATAACAACACAAGAATCATGTCAAGTGAACGGGCCAAGGTGAGGATAGAAATTATCACGGCGATCGCATAATATGCATATTCCTCTATTGATTGATTGATTGGTTGATTGATCAAAGAATTAATTCGCAGGATCGATGGATTGTTGCACAGTTACATCGTGAAAGGAGGACAATCTGGCTTGTCTGTACCAAGGATAGTTTGGCAATTTGTACAGACACGTGTCCTTGTCGCATCTTTGATTTACGTTTTGGCTATGGTCATAGCACTGTGTAGTCCGGTATGGGAATCTTCGCTCTTAGCTACAGTATAAGATGCCATACAACTGCTCTCTTCATTTATTGGTTTATCAAATCCCAACAGATATTAGTACTGGAGAAAATCATTCATGCAACTCATAACAGAGTGAATGTGACACTGAATCAAAGCAATATCAATATCACCACCATTCCATCGGATAATTCGACAGATGCAACAGAAAATGGAACGATTAAGAGTTTAAATCAATCAATGAGCAATAATCGTGATCAAGTGAACCATATATTGATGATGGATAATGTAATAATTTCCATTCATATAAGTATTTTGATTGTTGCTGAACTACTTTCGTTTTTCCTGATTTCATGGAGTGCGAGTTTGAATCTTAGAACAGCAACTCGTTTGAGGACTGCATGTCTCGCATTAGCTTACAGGAAATTGATCCGATGTTCGATAAAATACGAGGCCCCAATTTATGAGGTACCGGGGAAGCACATGGGCATTGACATAGATTCATTGATCTGTGTACCGTTATTAATTTTTTATTCTTATAGACATTGACCTATTTCATCCCGGATAGTAAATCTCTCTATGAATTGATAACGAATGGTCCACAAATATTTTCAGGACCGCTAATATTGTTGTTCTGTTCATTGTTTATCTGGTATTCTATGGGTCATTGGGCTCTGATTGGTGTTGGAGTCTTAATTACATCATACCTGGGAATGATTGTTGGGGCATACTTCACAAATATATTTGCAACGAGGACCATGAACTATTCATTAAAACGAGTGCGTTTGTTGGAAGAGTTTATTGAAAAAATATATCCAGCAAAAGTGGCACAATGGGATAAACGTTTCATTGATACAATACAGGCGACGAGGAAGAAAGAGCTTACTGAGATGCAATTTGGGGCAATTACAGAAGGACTGAGTCTCTGTATGGTTCATATCATTCCCATCATTACAATCAGCGCAACGACGATGGCATATCTTCTAACTCATAACGAAATTGCGCCAACAAATGTAAGTGTTCAGAATGATGATTGAACATCTTTTGAGTAACAAATATTGTAATGGATACTGATATTTGTGGGTTCTTCTCTCCATAGTTCATCACTTGCCTTGCACTCATTTTCTTGAATTTGAAGAATTGTGTCCGTGGCAGTTATTTAGCGATGAGTAGTATTTCACGAGGTATCGCTTCTCTCAATAATCTCAAGGCTGTGTTGATATTGAATGATACAGTTCGGTATACAGATAAGCCAATAGACAAGAATTTGGCACTTGCGATTAATAATGGGCAGTTCTCATGGGATGTGGGTCGATCATCACGTTGTTCATCTTCTCAGTATGTAATTAATCAGCCCGTTTCAAATCTAGCTTTTCCCTATATATTGTATCAACAATATTATTTTCCAGTTTAATGCAAACCGGGAGTGTGTCGTACTTGGACAGTCAATTGTTGCGATCTTCATCTCCATATCAACTGATAGATATAAACTTTTATGCACCAAAGGGAACATTGGTAGGAATTTGTGGCCCACCAAACTCAGGCAAAACTTCATTATTACTTTCAATAATGGGGCAATTGAACTATGTGAAAGGACATGTATCAATTGATGGTGCAATGTCATATGTACCTGAGAATATTTGTCTGTTTGAGGGAACGGTGAAAGAAAATATTGTCATGGGCGAAATATTTGATTCAACGTGGTATTATAAAACGATTCAAGCTTGTCAGTTGAACGATGACATTAGTAAACTCCCTGGATCAGATGATACTGATATTTGTATTTCGGATTTGTCGATTGTACAGAAGCAAAAGATTGCACTAGCTCGAGCTGTGTATAGCAATAAAAATATCAATCTATTAGACAATCCATTGAAAGATGCTGATATTGAAGAGACTATGAACATTTTCGACAAGTCAATTATTCAGATTTTGGGGAACCATACGGTCATCATGGTAACTGATAAAATACAAGTGAGTTATAACAAATAAATGAAAGGATGAGCATATAATGAATCGAGGAGGGACTAGAATGAAATTTAAAATGCGTTTGGAATTTTCCAGCTTTTATGTAAGTGTGATACAATCTACATGATGGATGAAGGTAAAATTGTACAACAGGGGAAACACGAAGACCTACTTAACCATAATGAAGAATATGCTGATCTAGTTCAACATTTTAAACGAAAATATCGACAGTGTATAAAAGAACTATTACCAGATTCGACAAAAATCAGAGGTTTAACAGAGTCAAGTACATCAGTAAGCATTTCGGATATGATTCTGAAAAATGAAAGAGAATCAGAGGTTCTTGTTTCACGAAGTACGTATGGTATTGCACCGCAAGTTGAATATCGACCATACAATAATGAGTATGGTAAACGTCTTAGTGAATTCTTTTGCGGTATATCAGTTTTATATTCTATTCCCATTGCTGCTGCACCACTTGTCTTTTTCTATATCCTACAGGTGAAAATGAAAAGAGAAGTTTATTTATTCATGTTTGTTCTATGAGAAACCAATGTTAATTCATTTTCTTTCAGAAAACTTTGAAGGATACAACACATATTGCTATCATTTTAGCGTCTATAGTGGCATTCACAGTCGTCGTTGGTCTCTCTTTGATTGTCATTTACACCAAGGTAAAATTCAGTATTTATACAACCGATTATAAATGGCTGTGGATAACGGCACCGTTTTTTGTTCAGGATGCATTCAATGCAGCTAGGAATATACATGAGAGGTGGTTACAGAAAATTTTTCGAGCACATATATCTGTGTTCACTGTCGTAACTTCATCAGTGTTGCTCAATATTTTCAGTCTTGAGCTGAGAGAAGGTATTTGTTCAATTTTTATATGAGTCATTGTATCACTGGATTCATATTTTCAATAATGTTGGTTGATTCATGGATGTGTTGTTGTGTTTTCCAGTGGATTATGTATTACCTAAATTGAAAGTATCGGCACTGTTGCACATTGGCATAAGTGCATTTAGTGCCATCACTCTTGGAATCTTGTCGCCATGGCTGCTGCTACCAGTGACAATATTCTTTTTCGCTTCAATATTTTATAAATTTTATGCTCGGAAGTTACTGATAGCATTGCATGAATTGAGTATTGAATCAGTTATCCCAATTTATAATCATGCTGTTAATGCGATCAACGAGAGAGTAGTGATTCAAGCATTTCGAAAAGAAAGAGAGTTTTCAAAGAAATTTTACAAGCATTGCAATACTAATGTAACATACGATTTCATGTTTGAAGCCGGAAAATTGTGGTTCGAATATAGAATCCAGTTGTTGTCAGTGCTAACATTGGGAGCTGTGATGATCATTTGTGCAACTGTTAAGGGTATTAAAGATCGATATGAGGTACTTGGACTGGCTTTTATCTGCACTCTTCAAATGATTCAGAGTGTAATATACTTGATGGGAATTCTCACAGATGCTGTTCGAAGTCTCCGAACTGTTAATTTAGCTGATAATTACATACAGGTAGAAAAATTTATCTTCATTCGCGATTGGGAATTATCCCAGAGCCTTCTGCAGTATTGTTTCAATTTTTCCATTCTTTTTTGTAGAATGTGCCTCAAGAAATTAAAGTAAGCGATGATCATCGAAGAGAATGGCCACTGATACCAAGTATACATTTCCAAAATGTCTTATTCACGAGTTACTCAACGAATTATGAACCGTTGAATTTTTCAATCTATGCTGGAGAAAAAGTTGGTGAGTATCACTATTGATGTTGGAACGAATCTTCTTCTGACAGAACTTTGATGTTTTAGGTATTCATGGATCAGACCAAGACATGAAGAGAGATTTTGCGAAAGCATTGTTACAATTTGAAGAAGTTTTCTCGGGAAATATTCTGATGGGGAGTATGAATATTGCTGATATACACATTGACACATTGCGTCAACATGTTGATTATATTCCGGCAGTCCCAGTTTTATTTGATGGTAGCATACGGTATAATTTAGAGCCAAACAACCGTAAAGCAGATAACGAAGTTGTGGCAGTGCTACAAAGACTATTCCTATGGGACAAAGTATCGAAACTTGAAGATAAACTGACAGCTGATGTCAATGAAATTTTCTTTACTGTAACAGAGAAGAAACTTCTATCACTTGCAAGAATATATTTGAACACATTTTCCTTCAGTCGCAATGTGAGTCAATATTTTTTAAAAATCAAATTAATTCCATCCAAAATCAAATTGATGATTAATAAAAAATTTCTAGATAATAATTATGGAAAACCTTGGACCAGATGCTGAATTGCTTGATAATCTTATGCAGGACATGTTCAAAGATTTTACAATTATTGTACTCTCTAATGAAACGAGCTGGAATATTCAACGAATTATACAGCTACCCAATAAAAAAGTGATTTAATTAATATATTATGTGGTGGTTCACGAGTTCTCATTCATTGCACCATAAACACGGAAAATATTTCCAAGTGTTGATTGATATGTTCATGAAAAAATAAAGCCTTATTGAATTTTCATAGCTACCTCATTTGTGCTCATTTATGAATGATTACTATGCACATTCAATTTTCATAATTGATCACAAATACACTATTTACATATATTTTCTACGAAATTCTCATACTGACTTTCAATTATAGCCGCACACCTGATAAACTCTTATCCCATTTAAATGAAATATACATATTGGGCAGTGAATCATGAATTATGGAATAGTCATGCTTCGAAAAAAGTCATTCATATAATTAGGCGCAATCGATATTCTTATATTTGTTTCACTTCGCCGCTGCAGTGTGGACAACAAGTCATACTGGAGTCCGCAGCTAATGTTGGAACACATATTTTATCACTAACAGCGAATGCCGCCCCCATGACAGCACTGCAAGCCGCATCTTGTCTTCCAGACATCATAACATTTGGATTCATTAGTAGTTGCTCAGCATTCTGTTCGCCTATCGTTTTCATTTCTAGACCTGTGATATCAACTTCTTTTTGACGAGTGATGTGCTCCATTCCACTCAGAAGCTGAATTTTGAGGATTTCCGCAACTTGGCAACATCCCTCGGATAAATCAACAATATTAGTTGTTTGTAAATCATTCCTTTTGAATGTCAACGTTCCAACTGGATCAAAATTTTCCCGGAGGATTACTAGAGTTTTGTATGTGCGTAGTGATGCATCACGAACCTTACTACGTTCTTCTAAAAGTCTTTTGATTGCTTCTTGCAAGTCAGTTGTTCGCTGAGACAAGGCAGCTTTCCATTTCGCCAATTCTTCTACCATCAGACTACTTGCAAGAAATTTACTTCGCCAAACTTCACATTGGCCCGCTAGCCACTCTGTTTGCTCTTGATGCGTACTCAAATGTTGAGCAGAATTCAATAAGGCTCTAGATAATTGCAGTTTATCTTCCGTTAATAAATTAACTTTTGTCTGCAGATCCTCACCTACTGCAGCAACCAATAAATTCTTCAATTCGCCATTAACTTGTGCCTGGAATTTCAATTGATTCTCTAACTGAGTATTCTCTTCTTTCAAATTATGGATTTGTGTTTCGTAAATTTTTTTCTGTTTCTCCCATTCTTTTAATTCAGCTTCATCTTTATCGCATTCAGTATTTGTTGGCACATATTTGACTTCATTTTTCTCCATTTCTATTGATTTATGGATCGCCATCTGTGCTACCATTTCATTGATATCCAAATTATTCCTTGATCCCTTCTTATATTTCTTTTCATATGGTATTATTGGATTCACTGCTGCTTTGTAAGGCTCATAAGGTATGAATTTTGGTTCCTTTGACTTGAGTGTGTATAAAAATTTTTGTTTCCTGTCCTGTGTCACATTTTTTGGAACAAGATTGACTATTGTACCGGTTGGAGTTACTGGTGGTAGACATGACGATTGTTTCAGATTCGTTGGATGGTATATCAACGTGTCACGTAGCCGTTTCTTTTTAGTTTCTGGTTTGCCATTCACTATATTTTCCATTCCATCGCCTTGTGTTCGACCGGGACAAGGTATTGAGAGCGCAACTAAATAGGAATGAAATGTAATTATTTTTTCTTCGTTCAGACAATTGAACTACAATTTTTCATCATGGTATGAATACGAGTCATTTTGATTTCATTCACATGATCGTACCTGTTGATTGACTGCTCTTCCTGGAAGCAGAAAATTCTTCAGAATTTTCATTCTGACATGGTGGTTCGTCTTGGTTATTTTGCATTTTGCTTATACTCGTTTTGGATATTTATACGATGTTAATCCGAATCCATTTCTTACACGTCACAACCATAAAAGCTGTAGGAAAGTTTCATCGTTGATTGAGACAATAATCTCTGACACTGACAAGCTAATTTCCTAACCTAACCTTACTTGGAAGTCGTAAACGGTATATATTTATAGACATGGAGAGTCCAAATGCGCGCGCATTCTTTTCTCACTTCCAATCTTCGATGGTCTCAAATTCACATTTTATCATTCACTTTGTGAATTTGTGATAGATCATGGTTTTTAGAATACAAATAATATCTGTCTGTCCATAAAAATATTTATTCTCATGAGAAAAAATAATGTCGTTATTACGGAGACCCGACCTACGTGGGAGACTTACGTCAGTTATTGAATTATCTGAGAGAATTAAAAATGCCACAATATCAGAGAAGGTGAAAGGAGGTTTTCTCGGAAAATGGGGTAATAATTTGATATTCACATCATCATTGATTCCATATCAATTATGAGGAATTTGCATGTCATAAGATTTAAGATGTAATGCATATAACTTGCGAATAATTGATAATTCATTTTTGAGGTTAGCCTAGCGAGAATTTAGTAGTTGTGCATGGAATGATGAAGTGGGACTTTTATTTAGTTTAAATAGCGGTTTCATTACTATGAATTGAATTTCTAGGGGCATTACTAATGTGAATTGATATGTGTATCAATACTTTTTTTTTTCTTATATGAATCATCGATTAACATGCATTCATGTAACGATTTCAGGTAAATATTGGAAAAATGTGTATCTGGATTATAGAGATGTTCTGGTTGATACAACGAAAGGATGTAAGGAGAGACCGATTCGTGCATCAATTTATGCTCTACGTACGTTGATCAGATCTTGATTCTCCAACTTCATCTAATCATTGAGGAATACCCATGGTAATGCTATAATTTTTGTATGGATCAGTTCTAGGAAGCGGATTGTATTTGTCGCGACACAATCCAGATGAAGTGTGTTATCGTGAAGAATTGCTGCGAAATGAGATGCGTCTTATGTTTGTCAGCGACAGTGAACGGAACCCGATATCTACAAATCATGTATTATATGTTGAAGATTGTTTAAATAGGAATATAGTTAGAAGAATGAACTTGGGTATATTATCTCTGATCTGGTTAGATAATTTCAGTGATAAATGTGCACATTATAAGGCGACATGTTCATATTTGAAACCAAGATATGTTAATTTTCATCGTAGAATAATTGATATTGGGTTTCTAGATAAGTGGTGGATTTTGGAGTCGAGAATGGAAAATTATGATGTGAATGATGGAGAATTTCATATAAAAGATGAGTGAAATTATATCCACGTGTAACTGATTTATTCTTGAGCTAAAATCCTATCATAGCATATTGTTATAATAGATATAGAAAATATACGTGCTTCTAGAAAAACTTTCTTCATCACACAAAATATATAATCTCTGTATACAATTCATTTTTTAATATCTATTAATTATTGTCAGGTCACTGATGATGAAAAAAATCGAGTATCTTAGGGATCTGAAAGTGGAGAACGTGTATATCATATATTATCGATATGTTCAGTGAGTAAGGTCATGCAAAAAAATTATTGACAGTCGTCATACCGCGTCCATATACAACGGCAGTACGGCATGGGATATACACAAGCATTTTGTGTGGTCGATTAGCATACTCCATCGGCTCGGAGAAATGTGTAACATTATTGTCGATACGTGATTCACCGCCAAATTGTTTGTCATCGCTATTGAGTAAAACGCGATACTTTCCAGCGTTTGGAACACCGATTGGATAGTCAGGGAATGATTTTTCTGGATGGAAATTGAAGACAAAAACTACACCAGCACGATCGAATACAATCACCTTATCATCCTCGTGTTTACAACTGACATAACCCTGGTGATCGAAAAAGTTGATAATAGTTGAGGGATACACTTATGTCATGAGGAGCTATTCTACTCACCGGGTCAGCCGACAACCAACCATACTTCTCTTCCAACAGGTTCATTTCACGATCCCAATTATTCATGTATTGATACATTAGCAACTTGTCGTCGACTAAATGCCATTGTCGTCTTGCATAATGGAAACTACTATTATTGCCAGCGCGCGGAAAGTCCAACCATTCTGGGTGGCCAAACTCGTTACCTACAAACGCATTGGATTATATGATTCAGTGGTGGATAGCGGAATATTGCATATGTAAAATAAGACCATTGAATATAATTACCCATGAAATTGAGATAAGCTTCACCACCCAGACCATGTGTTATCAATCTTATCATTTTGTGGAGGGCAATGCCTCGTGAAATTACCGGGTTCGGTGGACTCACAGTACTCATGTGCGTATACATTTCTTTATCCATGAGCCAAAAAGCGATGGTTTTATCACCGACTAGTGCTTGATCATGCGATTCGCAATAAGCAACAGCTTTCTCCATCCATCGCCGATTAGTTAGCACCCAACATAAATCATTCATTCCCCAGTCTTCATCTTTTACGGCTTTCAAAAGTTTTATCCATTTATCGGGGATCGCCATTGCTAAACGATAATCGAAACCCATTCCACCTTCTGACACCGGCCTTCGAATAGAATTGTACCGTTTTTGTCATGATTATTGACCGTCGATTACTTTCTTAATTTTCGATTACCTGCAAACTCCTGGCATTCCACTGACATCTTCAGCGATGGTTAAAACTTCAGAGCTGAATTGTCTCAACATGTGATTAGCAAGCATCAGATATACAACACCCTCAAAATCGACATTCAAATTGTAGTATTCGTCATAATGTCCCGAAAAACCTTGTCCAAGACCTCGCGAATGATATAACATCGATGTCACCCCATCAAATCTAGAAGAATTATTGTAATTCATCGTTGATATTCACCATTATGAACGTGGTCATCGTAATTTTACCTAAAACCATCAAAACGATATTCTTCCATATACCACCGTAGATTGGACAACAAGAATTTCAGTACGTCATAATTGCCGTAGTTAAAAAGTCGACTGTCCCACAATGGATGTTCACCGCGGGGTGGTGGATGAAAGAAACACGTTTCTGTTCCGTCGAACATATTTAGACCATCGCAAGTATTTTTGGATGCGTGAGAATGTACAACGTCTAAGAATACATATAAACCGTGGCCATGAGCGGTGTCAATCAATTGTTTCAGCTCATCCGGAGTGCCATAACGTGAGGAAGCAGCATAGAATGACGTTACCTACAATAGCACCAGGACAATTGCATAGAATTATGATTGAATTCTCATGGTGTGATATTGTTCGTGGTAGGAACGAATTGATCACCTGATAACCAAAACTTGCATAGTAAGCGTGCTCCATTATGCCCATCAGTTGGATTGCATTATATCCTTGTTTAACAATGCGCGGAATTGTGTCCCGTGCAAATTCAAGGTATGTACCAACACGAAGTTCACTTGTAGCTATACCAACATGACATTCATAAATTCGAAGACTTTTCGGTTTTTTGGCTCGAGGATTCTGCCATTTGTGAACCTGTGCCAACATCAGAATATTAGTCCCTAAGTCTCATTGAGGGCTAAGTGATATTATGTTGAAAATGAGATTAACGTTTTGGGGTTCAGGATGCCAAACTCGTTGTTTATAAGTAGTTCCTTGCGACCGATCCTCTGGTTGAGTGACGTAAGTTGCCCATGGACTCAAACGTTCCAATAAATCCCCGTTTTCATTTTGGACAATAATTTTGACTTCAGATAAGTGACGGAGTACACATGATCCATCCTCATTAGGATTCAATATTAACTCCCATTTTCCGAATTCAAGTTTTGTGAATGGTGTTTCCGTCCATTTCCAATTGTCTGATGAGAGGAATCATAATTAGTATTATTCTATTTTTTGAGCATCATTAAACAAATTGGTATGCATTGAACAATTATACGAATAGTAAATGGAGTTGCATACTGAAATCGCCTGTAAGAAATAATTGTCGTGCACCAGGCGCCCATTCACGTAAAGTCACTTTATTATTCTTATCAATCATGATTCCGAAATTTTCATAACCACGTGTAAAATTGTCTAAATTTCCGTCCCCTGCGTCAATTCTTTTCAAGTAATTGTCGAATATAGCATATCTGAAACAGTAAACGGCAATTTATGTATTCATATATCAAGTAAGTGATACAGACGATTTTTCATTGTCATGAATGTCAAATAAATTAAACATTACTACTCTAATTTAATTGATGAAGCATATTTTTTTCTGCAGCTGTTCTTGAGAGAAGAAAATAAATTATACCTTTTACGAATATCATTTTCGTATGATTTCAAGTATGGATCTCTCGAGAGTAATGCTTCAATTTCGGGAACTTTGACTTCAGATGGGTCTATATGTGACCATTCACCACCCATTTTCCGTGAATAATCTTGTAAAGTGTTTATTCAGTGAACGTACAAACTGGCCAAGCGTGTAACTAAGAATATCATTCCGTCCCATGCGATATTTTGGCCGGCTTCGATTCATGAATGACATGTGAAGGTCATCGTCACTACAATGTGATATTATGTCATGCAGGTCATGCATAGTTTCGTTTTTTCATCTCGCTATGTACCGACAGGGGTTCATTTGAAGGTTAGAGTCTTCGACGCACAATATGTATGCGCCTCCTTCATATCCATCTCCACTTCGAGTTGGAAGGAGGTTTTTACGACTTTTTAACTTGTTCAATTCCCCCCATTCCTGAATACTCATTTATGAACAATCAAACATTCACGATTGGAATTATTATCGCAGTTAATTAGTTATCGGGATTATATTTTTGCGTTGATGGTGTTCATCATTGATCAACTGAACAAAGTTCTCAGTTCCGCAATAACGAAATATTCGAATAATAAAATTCTTATAACACTACATGTATTATTCTATCAAAGAGCATTCTAACAATTCGATGCATAGAGTTACTCAAGATCCATCAAAAACATTAATATGCAAACGAGCATCATTTGAGTGTGATGTTACTTGTGTGTTACCAATAATCGTTAAATTGCTCAAAGTTCTATACCATGCAACGATAAAGTAGTTTCCTTTAAGATCGATGCAGCGATGAATTTGTGTAAAAAACTAATGGGCGGCGGTTAGTTGAGAGGTGGTAAAATCCGGCGGGTATTCCGATTGGCTGGATGAATAAAGTGAGACAGTGAGTATGAAGCCGCGGGGGCATTGAACAAAGGTCGGCTCCATCGGTAGCCGGCGATCCAGACGGAAACTAAGCGAACGAGAAGTATCATCAACGCATATATCCCAAGCAATTTCATCTCGCGCGTCTACGTCGTCGTCGTACCTCGTAATCGTCGTTGTTAGGCAAGCGAGCAGAGTGGCGGCGCATTCGCGATTCAAACATGGCAGCGGCTACAAGCGTTGTCGTGCTCGACCGGGGCAATAATACCACCTGCACAATTAATTTACACGGTGTGTGTTTCAACGCGAATATAAATAATATATATTTATA
>JABMBR010006504.1:0-59384 GCA_018881525.1 Meteorus sp. PSUC_FEM 10030008
ATATATATATATATATATCTGTAATGCATAACCTTCAAATAGATTCTCTCATCGTTTGTGGATGCGAAAATCGTTGTTGGCATAATTACGATCTGAGAATCGATTCTTGTTTCTCATTCGCATGGAAATGGGCACAAGGTAAAATGACACCAAGATTCACAAACACCTCCACGTATAACACAAAGATAAATTTCAAATACTTGAACGATTAAGATTTGTGAAGAAGAAAATGAAATAAAGTAAAATTTAATCTCTTTTCAGTCAACTTGAGGTGAACCTCACGTTTAACAACAAAATAAATCGGTTTCATGTTGACAGATGAAAAAATAATTGGAGAAATTGCAAACTAGAAATTGTGTTAGAGGTTATGACGATCCAGAGTTAATTAGGTTTGATGTTGACCAACAGACATATACAAATGATAATATAATAAAAAATATCTTTTCATTTCATGTTTATACGTCAAACAAACGCGTATAGAAGTAACTCATGCAGAGACAGAAATATGTATGAGGGAAAAGATATAAATGTTGTGGTGTGTCTGAAGAGCAAAGAATAAAATACATTCGTGGAAATTTGAAGAGTTGAAACGGAATGACAATAACCAGAGAGGAAATACAAGAATAGAAATATAAACACTGTATTTATGTTTATTTTTTTTTTATGTTTCTGTGTACCATACAAACTCTTTGTGATCAACGGGAATGGAATATTCTGTACGAGAGAGAAAATTTGCAATTTTTGAATTACTCTGAGTGATTAATATGGACAGAATGAAGTTTATGTAGATAGGTACACCAAAATATTTTGCCATTTTTATTTATTCAGATGAAATTTTATAATTGGAATAATCTTTCAATATCGATTGAAACTATGAAGAAATAGTGATAAAAAAGTGAGAACTTTCATCATAGGCCTGTGTATTTACCGATAATATTAGTTTATGAGAAATTATGACAGATAACTGAAAGATAGAGAAATCGAACGTGTTTTCTGTGCAATTTACGTAGGTGGAACTTCATTTCCAACCCACTCGATTTTGACAATTCACCATAAGTGTATATGTGCCGTATACTTTATCAACGCATTTAATTTTATTTTCTTTATTTATTCATTTTATTTCTTCATTCATTACTTGTGAGAATATGCTTGGACATTAATTGTATAAGAAAGAACTTCAAGAACATACTGAGATATTTTATTATTTGTACAACGAAATTTATTTACGTGGGATATTGTGTTGAATTATATACAAAATAAATTTATTGTGTCGAAGATGTAATCGAATCACGCTTCACTGAAGATACAATGTCTAAGTTGAAGTTGCACCGACAATTATATTTTTCCTTGAGCTCTCGATGGCCGAATGAACATATTCATCCGGCGGATGTAATGCGACTCACCCAAACTGTATACCAAGAATGGCAATGAGTGAGAGCTGATTTTATATACAATATACAACATACATCCGATCTACCTCCTGGAAGATTGTGTGATGTGAACGAATATTTCTACCCTAAATATTTTAATTCAATCATTTATGGAAGTCTGAATGAAAAATTTATGGTCAAATGCTTTCATTTCTTATGAAATGAACGGTTATTTTATTTTTCAGTAGAAGAAAATTGCTTTGTGCAATTTTCAGTATAAATTATTTTGAACGCCTTCTCGCACCAAATATGTGAAACGTATGTTTAGTGTTTTTATCCTGACAACTTTTTTTTTTCATTCATCTTCTGTTTAACTAGACAGCTGTGGTGAGAACAGATATTCCTTTTATGTCGTCTTATGTCTCGTTTCACGTAAATAAATTCCCTGCGTCGGCGACGACTAAGCTTTCATTGTAGTTTTGTTCCTAATATGAGTTGTTTGTTTCATTTTTTTTCTCATCATATTATTTGCAATCATAAAACTGAATATTGCACAGTTGACAGTGCGATAAAAAATTTTATTTGCAATATGATAGTTCATATTTGAAATGAATTTGTATCCAAGATATTATCCAATATTGCACTATTTCAGTTTCATTTTCTTCAATTTTATTCATTGGAAAAATACTTCGAGTTTCATTGCAAAAATGAAAATAACACATATCACATTGAGAGATATATATTGAGACAGTGTGTCATTCAATTGTTCTTTGAGAGATTGTGAACTGGTCTGACAACTCAACAAATATGGTATCGTGTATCGTATAAACATACACCCCCTTGAAAAAATTTTAACATTTTTGCCCATGACCGTTCTGCAAGTGTACAACAATAACAACGTTCGTCACCTTGACATTCTAATATTTTACTGGACCCCTACACAGTGAACATTAAATCAGAAGAAGGCTAAATTCGAAAAATGAATCATCTACAAGAAATAAAAATTTTCATGTTTTCCATTAGGCATAGAAAGAAAAATAATGAAATCTATTTAAAAACATCGAAACTGGAAACCGGAAGGACAAACGTTGCTTTTCACTTCTCCATTTTTTTCGTCTTGTATTCCATTGTGAATGTTCTGGCTGGAATTGAATACTCTTTCGAAAACTTTAACAAAGGATATTTGGAGACAGAAAATTACCAACTGATCGTATACCAAAGTTAACTCACATAAGTCCAACTTTCGCGACTGATAATTAATGAATTCATTAATTAGAGAAAAAATGTGTAAGAAAAAATGAGAGAACGTGGGATGTTTGATGAGGGACATAGTTGACTTATCGAGTCACATCTACTCACATAAATGGTTGAGACGGAAGCATTTCTAAATAAATCCCTGACATCGTCAATGTCCAACTCACACGACGGTGATGACTTTGGTGCCGTCCTCGGCGGATACATAACTTCACTTGCCATTGGAATATTCACACGCAATTAAGTAATTGATTAATTATTCAAATTATAATTCCATATCAATTCTTCACTGATGATTTTCTTCACCACTCATTACTTCAATTATTTTCCATCACCACACACACATGAAAATAATTTCTTCCATCGAATCACAATCAAGAACAATTGTACTTTATCGTGGATAATATTCCCCATTAAAAAATATCAAATTTCTACGCAAATATCATCAATTAAATTCAATTGTACATGAACTCATTTGGAAAATCTGAAAATCGCTGCTCTAATGTTTCAGATATGCATTGGCACCAACATCAACAAAAAGTCACAAGAACACACATACGAGATACGAAACGATTGTCAAGAGAGAACGAAACCGACTGCAAATATGAACAGTGGAAGCTCGTACCTTAGGTAACGAATCATAGAAGCGAAGGTGATGGAAAATGATGAAAAGGGAGACAGAAAAAGAGAGAGATTTATAAAGATAGAAGGGAAGGGGACGTATAACTTATAAGTGAAGAGTGAGTGTCAGTCGTGCTTTGATTCTTGAACAAACAACAGCGTTCGTGAGTCAGCTTGTAAGATCACGAACAGGCTGGTATATACAAAAGAGGGATGGAGAGAGGGCAACGAGGAGGGAAAAGGGCGTAGGGATTTATAAAGAAAGAAACTATTGTAGCACGTGGATACTATCAAGCCCTATAATTTACAAATTCATCTTTTCTATCTATTGTATAATTTCATCTGTAAGAACAGTCTAAAATAATTATATGGAATCGTGGACGACATTCAATTGAGCTGTCATTTTTTCATTCCTTTGAACCATAGTCAAACGAATGTGTCATCGAGGAAAATGTTTTTTTTTCTCATGATAGCAGACAAATTCAATAGGAAGTTTCATATCTGTAACTGAATCATAAAATTGATAACAGTGGATGAATGAAAATTGTTTGAGTTATGCAAAACTTCAACATAACCTATAGGCAACGATGAATCACAAAATTCACGAGATTTATAAATAAATTAATCTCATATATATGAAAGACATAAATCATGATCGTTGAGTTCGTGCAATCTGTTTGCACAGAAAATATAAATTTCAACTTCTACGAAATGGAAAATATTTGTGAAGAGAATGGAAACGAGAATATTTACATCTCCATTCAATTACTAAATTGTAGAATAATTAATTCATTAATTGCGATGTTGTATAATTGAAAATATTTAATTTAATTAAAATTTTACGTTGGGGCGTATGATATACTCCTCATTTATTTATCTCCTACGTATATAATTTTTGAGAAAAATTCTATAATCTAATTTTAATTTCATCAAAAGAATAGTTCACTCCAATGTCACCACGAATGAATCACATGGCAGAACGTATATAAAGTATAAAAACAGTAATTAGACTCCCATATACAAGTCTTTATTATTTCAATGACAGATAGTGCGACAATTAGAATTAGAAACAGTTACGCCACGTAAGAGAATTTAAAAAAAACGTGAAGAAAAGAAAAAAACTGATGAATAACCATCGAGAGACATTTACTTCTACCCAACCACCCACTTATTTGTTCCAAAAACTTTTCTATTTCATTTTTTACTATTTATTGTTTCCTACTTGTCCAACCATCGTCACTATCAAATTCTCATACTGGGGGATTGAATTCTTTTCCAGTGTGTGAGTCCAACTGGATATCAGCCAAATACCATTCTTGATAAAGGGGCCAAATGATGTATATTCATCGAACAATAGCAACAACTCTAAAATAAAGAAAAAACCAAGAAAAAGAATTGTGAAGGCGAAGAGGACAAAAGAAAACGATTCGAAGAGAAAAAAAATTACGAGCGAATGTAATAACCAAACAAACTGAACATGATAACGTTATCGAATACTGTCATTAAAAATCCGTTCTGGAAATAACATTTCACTCAAGAAAATACTTCACATCAACGAACACGAAGTACATATATGAATGAATGTATTCGAGTACCCAAAGATGGGAATGACTTCATATGGATAGATGTAGACAACTTTCAAGCACACCCAGTACAATATCAGTTCAATATCGTACATAGATATGCAGATACATAAGATCAAATACGAAATAAATAACCTTGCCCACAGGAAGTGGTGCACCATATATGTCGCTCGAATACGACGTGTGTTTGTCTCTCATACTTCTGCTTCAAGATTATCTTTTCAATGACTTAACCATCATTTTTAGTATATGTGCTATATGCGTGAACAGTTGATAATAAAATTCAACGTGCACAAACAATTATTTAACCAAGGTAAATGACCTCTTTAACAAAATCATTCTCCATTGTGCTGTATGAATAAATTAATAATAACATTATCGATTGAATGGGTAGATAGAATACATTTTCAATTTACCTGGCGAGTGTCATAGCTGTCGGAGAAGTGTTCAGAGTCACCGGCAGCTCCGTGCTGCTGGTCGCCAAGACCCTTGCGTCGATCATCTCCCATGTTACGGTCCATCGATTCGAAAACATGGACAGCCACGTTGGCCTGAGGCACGCCGTTATCGTTCTTGCACTCAATATGATGATAATTTTTATTATTTATATTATATTGATAATGATTATTCACTGTCACAAAATCCTTCTCGCCAGGCTCCGATGCCTTTACCAATGACCTTGGCTTAGCGACAAATAGACGCGATATCGCACTCCACATTCAATGTGGAAATTGTAAACAGCATTCAGCAAACTGTGGATAATTATTATTCCGTTCATCAATGACTTTGGATTTCACAGATTCACTTTGAAAATATTTATATTTTAGTTTTGTCATCAACTTCGTACCAATTCTCACAAGATTACATGTTGAATTGAGATAACAATCAAGAGGCTTTCATTTATTCATACTTGCAAGCTTAATCAGTGAGAGAGAAAAAGGTCAAACCGGATATTTAACACTGACGTAATTATCATTATTCAATTGTTATTTCATGTACCCGGATTCATAACAATTTCATATTGATTTATATTCCGGAAGGATGAGTCAGACGTTAATTATTGTTGAACAATTGAACAGAAAAAATGAATGTACAGTTGCCTACCGAAATTCTAATGCCCGAATTGATGTGAGGTATGATGCAATTGCGAACACGCGTTTGAGCATTCATGCGAAAAGAAAAATAATTTGAACATTTGGGACCAGTATCTCAATATACCTCTCGTAAACACGCTTGCACATTTTCAAATTAACCATCTCACACTGAAATCTCGTCATTCACACACTACTCAAATACACAAGAGTACTTCTTGCTCTTTCACTCTTTCATTGATAAACTTTGATGTTTAACTTAATCTCAAATGAGTATACGTTGCTCATGCACTATGAACATCGATCGATTTTGCGCCCAAACCGAAAGTGGCACGATTCTCTTCTCCTGGTTTCGCGATGCTGAGAGAAATCATAGATGGGAGAATAAAATCCATCCTCGTGGCCTCTATATGCTCATACACATTTCATTCTCACCTATAACATTCAACTATGACGAATGAAAAAGAACAAAAGGAAAAAAACATGAAATTCTCTCTGGACACAACTTGCAACCTCAAATCAACCGAATACAGAGAACAATTGACACGAAGTAGACAAAAATAAAATCATTTCCAACTAGCAAATGGGCGTACCTGTTTTCGCACGACACTTCGTGTGTAATATTAATCCCTATAAAATCGTTGTCACAAATATTTTCATTACCAATTATCCTTGCACATTGTCAAGGTACAAATCAACGACATATTCGAGAGGTCAATAATTATTTATTCTGGGATATCGATATCTGATTTTTTCTGCTCTCCTCTCTCTCTTCTCCCTTTTCTTTTTCGGTGAAAATAATTTGAAGGCGTCGTTAAATTGACAGCCGCGCAACAATGATGCACTCTTATAAGGAAACAGCACACAACTCTATGATAATCAACGTTTTTCACCCATGTATATGTATATATATGTATGAATATACATTGATGTACGTATGTAAGTATATATGTGTGTGTGTGTGTATGTGCGGACAATTATATTATTTGAAACACCATAATCAATTATCATTAATCATTCGAGGTTACTATGAACACATGTATTCACACAATGGCTTCATCGAATTCTTGTAGCACAATATAGATCGATTAATATTGGTATTTGGGTGTGTTGTCAGCGCGAAAAACTTGAGACTTAAAGTAACTCCATATCTACGGCACGTTCGCTGACCATCGTGGAAAAAAACGATCTCGTTAATGAAGCTGAATTCAGAGTGGTGTAGAGTAAGATGTGATAATCGATTATTTGATATTTCATTGGTCGACTCATCGAAATATCGAGTGTGTTATGTGACCAGATTCATGATATTGAATTGAATGAACTAAAGCGCCATCTGATGAGAGTGGATGGTATTCGAAGGTAATGATGATTTGAAAATGCGTTCAATTCCGACGGCTGATGACGAGCGCTCTCATCAGAGCTATATTCGATTTACACAGATGGCGCTAATCATGTTTGAAAAGATCGGAAAAACCGCGGCAAAATATAAATCATTTCTAAACAAAAGGCAACATATGATTGGTGCTGAGGTACCGAAATAATGGATGGGATGAGTCTATTTCTCTCGAATAGAAATAAATGACAAATCAACGGTTTCAGAAGGATAATTGTACAGTGTACGTTATGCGAACGTATGTACAGCGATTTATTTACATAATAAGTGGAAATATTGCATTAAGTTATCAGTAATATGTGTGCGTGTATACACTTGACAAAATAATTCCATCCAGTCGTTCTCATTTGCATTAGATATTTGACATTTTATACAAACATACAATAATATTAAAATATGCTATGAACAATCAGGTCTGCTTGATAATCAATACACATGCATTTGTCACAAAGGATTTTGTTCTCTTTTACGTTTCGTTCTCACTCATTGTCATTAGTAAAAACTTGTATTTCTTATAATTAAATATTTTGCATTGTATCGTTATTCGATAATATCATATCATCTTTGAAAGAAAAAGAAAGAGGATAAAAATATTGCAGATGTTACAAACATTGTTTAGTGTAGCGAAATCCATCATTTTAATACTTTTCGTGAGTACAATTTTATAAAAATGTTCGTAGAATTCTTTGAAAGCAACTTCAATCAATCTTATTTGTGATGATTGATAAATTGCATACGAGTGTATTCACGTTCGTATGTGTTCATGAATAAAATTGAATAAATAGTCGCGCGTATTAATGACAACCAGTAATTTTTCAATTCTCTGGGCATTATATATCGTTATTGATTGACATATCCATTGAAAAAATCATCATGAATGTATATTGATTTACAATTATGTTTATTTGTTCTTTCCTGTTAAGTGTGCTCATAAGTCATAAACTCAACGAGCATCTCATGATTGTTACGTTCGTATTTTCATTATGAATATGAAATTTGAAAGCGTGTCATATTAATTTCCTTTATCTTCAAAACAGCTCATTCAATTTTTCTCAATGGCATCCACAACTTTTGACAACCATATTTTTATATTTTTTTAATATAACATTACTTTCATCAAGAAAATAAAGAACAGATATGGCAGAGAGTTTTGTTGGCGCACAACATGGCTTTGGTACCTTTCCTGGACTAACCAAGTGCACCAATGTCTGAACAATTGCGTGATTCGTTGCATTCATGTGCGCGTTCAACGGGAAATTGCATTCACCGCTGCAATAATAAGCATCATAACCATCGGGTGCTATAATCCAATCCTGTATAAAATGAATATTCATCATTTGAATTTCACAATCGCTCAATTCGGTTTTTTAAAATTAAAAAAAAAATTATGTCAATAATGAGGAACATAATTTGCTGTAAATAAAATTCTTATTATGCAATTTCGTGTCGCACCTGCCATTGAAGATCGCGAAAGCTCACGTAGAGCGTTTGGATTTTGCACGTTCGAGAATTATATTGAATCGCTGGATCTACAATTGAAAAACGCCATCATAAATGCATTCACTCAATTCTCTACAACATCTCTATCCCAATTGTTTCCCATATGAGAACACAGAAGGATAAAATCCTCCAACATCAAATGAAAAATAATAATTCATGCCATATTAATTTACCAGTGTATGGATTGCGATATTCAAGACTTGATGACTCGCTCTTCCGTCTTCTTCTTGCATCGCGTTTCTGTCTAACTTTTTTCTCGCGAATTCCCGAGCTCTTGAAGAATCCAACCATGAAGGGCTGCTTGTCGGCATCACCACGGAATCCAACGATACCAACGTCTTCCGGTCTCATTTCATGCACTGTAATCAAATAATCATGTCAAACAAGAGGCATAATTTCTCTATAATTCTTTATTACTATTTGTTCCATGTCTATCCTTTCTTCGCATGACGGAAACAAAAAATGAAAAAAATGAAATCATGGGAAAAAACGAATGAATAAATTTCTATAAATAAGTTCGAACGAAGATTGATTCTGGAGTGGATACGATCATGCGAATTGCACGATATAATTACAATATCTCCAATGCTGTGAACGTTTCATTAGAATGGCCACCAACCATCACGTGCGCGTTATATAGTTATTAATAGTCAACCTTCATGAATATTAACTATTAAGGACTCTCTTGCGCACACACAACCCCTTCTCAACTCTGGCAACGTTGTCAAGACATTCACTTTAGTCGAATATCCATCCTCCATCGCACAGAATCATAATTCGTATCGTGTGTATATAATAATAAGTCTCATTAAATCATTACATTTTTTTCTCCTACTTCCATTATCAACCACAAATTATCGTAAATTGTTTCAATCTCCAGCGATAAATGTTAATCATTATATTATATATTTTTTAATCTATTCGCCTCATTACATTCAATTAAAATCAATATACGAATGTTCAAATGCAATACAATGAACAAAAAATAGAAGTTCTAACCTCTATTCTGATTTTTATACATCAATGAAATATGTTAAATTCTTCTTTTTATGCCAACAAAAAGACGCAGAAGCACAGAAAGAGTTGTAGAAAAATATGAGGCTTTGAATAATAAACTCAAATAGTTACTGCGTCTCAATGGATGAAGAAGCCGAGTAAATATAATATGGAAGTAGCGTCTTTTGAGTTAGAGAATGCTCGAGACAGCTCTCAAACAACATTGACTTCTCATATATATATATATATGTGTGTATACACTTGTATGTACCCATATATATTCAAATGATCCTCGAGGTTCTTGTCGGGCAGTTGAGTTCGTGAAAGCTGGTAAATTGGCTGAGAGGTATGGAATGCGCATTTGCCTTGATTGCAAACACCTGACTACGCTTTTGCCCGACATAGATAATATAAAACACATAAACACGCATAAATAGAAAAATTCTAAATAATTCCATCGTCTTAATTGATATTGATAAGTCAACAAATGTTACCGCTCGTCAATTTCATCGAATGTATCGTCTTTGAATAGTGAGATGGCAGTGGAAGCTATGAAAATTTAGGGAGTAAAAATGTCTGCGAGTTTTTAGTTTTGCCTGATTTTTTTTTTCATTCATTGAAATGCGAAGTAGCGAATTTGTATTCAAATAACGACAAATTGAAATGAGATTATACAATTATTTATGCTATTATATCCCAGGTGAAAATAATAATTATCGTAACATTCCGCATTAGCACGCGTACACGCATAAATATACACACAACTATATTTATGTTTAAAAATATATATACATGTCCAACCGATGTCTCGCTATATTGAATAATCAAAGGTAAACCGGTTACTGTCGTGGTGTACGAAGCAGAGAGAGGGCAAGTATAAATATATGAATTCAAGAGATACTGCGAGTGCGTTGTAAAACCCAGGAAGATATAAGAAAGACAGAAATGAAAGACTGTGGAAGGGAGAAGAAAACTAACAAACAAATAAAATTTACATGGGTGTGGCAATTTTCACTTGATGAAGAAAAAATTCCAGTGTCGAATTATTTTTCATTGTTCTATTTCAATAAAGTGTTGATAGGACTGAAATGATTGTTGAAAATCAATTTCCGGATGGAATTTATTTGAATGGGTTTATTGAAAAGGAATTCGAAGTCACGGTGGGATAAATAAATATAAATAAACTTATAAGTGAGGAAGAATCGTATGGCATTGTGGTGTATGTACAAGCGAGGACGCGAGCGGTCAACAGGTGTATCCACTTTCCTTATCCGATGGTGGATCGTATCGCTCTTTATTTCTTTTTATTCTTTCGTTCTCTTCTTCATTCTCTTCCATCAATTCACCTTCTATTCCTACGACCTGATCCACAATAAAGCCACACGACTTTAAACTATCATCAACAACAATATCTCTTCAGGCGAATTCAGTGGCGGAATTCAATTCAATACTTTTATCTGTCTATATCTGCAAATACTTTGTTTGTTTATCATTTTTGTTTTTCTGCTTGGATATATATTTATCATTATGGTGGATTGTGAACGCAGTTTGTAAGATGACTGCATGATAAAGTATCAAACATGACTTAGAAGAGTTATTGACATGATTTGTAATTTACCTGATCGATCTGCTGGGTGCACTGATAAATAGAGTCCTCTGTTTCCTTCTGGATTGTTCACCCAGTGTTGAAGACATGAGCTAATATTTAATGTCAACCATCCTTCTTTACCACTTGTTGTATTCATTGAGTCAATATACTGCAATTCCTTGCTCCTTCAACAAAGAGAAAAAATCTTCATTCATCATTTGGTAGGAAAAAAGTGTAGCTACTGATCAAAATGACAATTATTGGTCTGGTTCAATTCTTCAACTTTCTTTCCCTTCATCGATAGATTACTAATGCACAAGGCCAATGATTATGAAGAATTCGTAAAAATTTGTTGAAATGAATAATTCAGATCATCACATTATTCGTTCCTGAGAATATCAGTTCCCATGTACTCATAAACTTCTAACACAATTGTTAATGGACGTTAAAAATCACAATTGCTGGATGAAAAAAAAAAAAGAAAACGTTGTTACACAAGAAAAAAAAATCATGCGTTATAACGCGTGTTTATTTACTTAAACACACAACATTGCACAACTATTTCATTCTTTACCGATGATTCTATTCAACAATAAATGCTGTTCAAGAAAAAATATTCAATACATGTAAACATGAGAATTCACTGTCTCACAACAGAAAATCACATCGTACGAGGTACATTCATAAAATGTTGCAATCTACATATGATGGATATATACACAATATCATTGAATAATGTCTGTTAAATGATTCTTTGAGAGAAACACTGCGTCGCCAACTTGTCTCGTTCGAGCTGCGCACGATTATCAGACATGCTGAGTCCATGGGAGAGCGAGGGAAGAAGTAAAAACAAAGACAAGTTCAACAGGGAAGAGACAAAGAAGATTTGAAACGTATATGGAGACATGGAGAAGGTACACGTTGATGCGTCACGAATTTTTGGCGTAATGAAGACGAAAAAAAAAATAAATGATTAGACGGGAGACAGCATGAGTTCAACTGCGTAGGCCAAAATAATGTTCTGCTTTCGGCTTTATTCTCCATAATATTATTAGTGAGCAAGTTCTTGTTACTGAGCTTGAAACGTCTACTCAGCTAATTTATCTCAATTTACGGAATAGAGTTTCCTGTCATGTGTGTAAGTATGTATTACACGATGAGACATGAATTGTATCAGTCTCAATGCTAAATGTTGTCTGGCAGAGCTGTATACAAATGGAAGATTGAGTATAAGAAATAAAATTGTGTTTAGAGAGGTTATGGTGAAAGTGTTGTCGATTGATTCAGTATATGCATTGTCTTCACAGTATCATATCATGTGGATATTCATTTTGTCAGTTTGGGGAACGATTTAATTGAATGGAGCAGAGGTAAGATCAAAACCAAGATCTTCATGATGACAAAAACGCACTGAAAATGTAATAGGTTATGCAGTGCCGAAGTGATGTATTGAACTCAAATCACTTTCCTACTCATCAGATTGAATCACGAGGACCTTGTTGATCCGATTTCCGTTCTTCGAACAGCATGGGAACAGATATTTTTCATTTCTCATGACTTTATAATGATGCGGGCTGGAAATGTTTAGTCTAGTCATGGAATATTAACCGTTATATTTATTATCTTGTCGAAAAATAAGTCAATGATCAGATTGCAGTGAGTAGACGAGAATACCTCATCATAATATTCATCTCAGGTAGATCGATAGATAGTCAAAAAATATGTATGTGGATGTGTGTGTTTTTTTTTCTTCTACTCTATCTTCGTCTTTTGTTTCGAGAGTTTCAGGACCGTCTAATTAAGGACACGTAGAACGACGTTAAGATCATGGCTAATTCTTGGTAGTCGGATGGGAATAAGGTCCAAAAAGGTTCTACGACTCTCTATTTGTATGTCTTCCGTCATGGGTGGCTAATTGTCCATACTGACTACTTTCCAATATTCGAAATCATCTGAATTTTCATAAAGGAATCACCTTGAGAAAAAAAAAATAATTGATGTGTCAATAATTGCAGAACTGGGACTGTATTGATCAAACCATGGTTAATGCAAATTATTTATCCAACCTCTCGAACATGGCTGACGTTTCCAATGCATTAGTTTACACGAATTGCGTCGGGCATGAAAATAATCTAAATTAAGAATGTTATGAAATTTAATGTAAACAATTGAACCAGTGGCGCAGTGCAGTAGCTTCTACAATTCACCCAGTGCACTTCTTCAATTCTATTCCAGTTCTGTCTGCCTCACAGAATTCAGTTCAAATAGAATTTGCGTAGCGAATAATTTTTCTATCTATGCCTTACCCGTCTTCTGCTCTCAGTACTCGATATGCAGTAATCATAAACGATCCACGATTACGTCGATGCTTCATCTCCATTGTTCGATACAATCGTAACTCAGCTCCAATTATATTTTCACCAGGTGGCACTTCAGATACGTCAAACCACAATCTTTTTCCACGTTCATGTCTCACACCAGGAACATGATGATCTGTAAATTCAACAAAGAAAAGTCTATGTATTGTCATTCAAAGAATATATAAACACATGAAATCAGGAGTTAACCTCAAATAAAAATCTATATTTTTCCTAATTGTGTTTCACGAGACCGATAAATTTTTTCCTAATCCATCTTGTCACACAATAAACCCCATGCAATTGTTACAAATCAATTTTATATTCTATTCAATTACCACACAACATAAACGTAGCATCTATAACAACTTTATCCCGAAGAGATTGAATAGAAGAATACCGACAATGGATATTCACCACCGTCAATCATCAAATTAATCAGGCAGACAGAATGGGCAAAAGGGAAGTGAAAAAGAAGTGGAATCTCAAGAGGGGAAAAATAGAGCTTCGTCCTAAAAACAAAAAATATGGAGATAGGTACACAGCGCATCAGGTAAAGATTCTAAAAGTCGCCCTAATCACATAACAAGCTGTGGAGGATTCGCAGCGTAAAATCGACGGAGGCTCCTCGTTCTCATCCTTTTGAACTTCTCAGTGGTCGCCGTCTCTTCTGTTTCACTCTCTCTCACCCCCCTCCCTCTCTATAGCAGACTCCCTCAGGTGCTTAAGTAATGCCTAATGTTTCAAGCTTGGATAAGGGCATAAAAATTTGTTTTGTTTCTTCCTCCTCTCCAATTCGTGTACATATATACGGTCACATTCTTCCAAAGGCACCTGATTGCCGCTAGCGGACTTTCGTCTTGCTCTCTTGATCATTCCGTTTCTCTCAACCGCGCTCGCAGGGTGGTCTCGAATAGTTTGGCCCCCAAGATCGTTCCTGGACCTCTAGAGATTTTTGTTTTTTATCAACCCTCTCTGTTTCTCATTCTCAAATTATATTGGATTTTTTTTTCTTTTTTTTTTTGGTGCATTATTTCCTTTTTTTCTTTCATCTCTTTTTCTCTGTGTCTTACTCTCACTTGTGCTCTACCTTGTTGTTCCTCCATATTTTTTTCAGACTGAGAAGTGGAATAAATGTTATTTGAAAAAAAATTGGAAATGCAGGGTAAAAAAATAGAAATAAGAGAGAATATAAACCAAGTTGAGACATTTTTACCTGATACCTCTGGCCACTCTGTATAAGGGGAAATATTGACCCTCGTTTTTTTTATCGGTTCTTCTTCTCTTCATTATTCTTATCCTCATTCTTTGGAACTGCGTATGTTTATATGTGGATATTGCTATATATAAACACGTACACATGGAGAGTTTATTGGAAGCGAAGTGATGTATTGAGCTACATGGATAATGTATGGGGAGGAGGAGGAAGAGTTTGAGGATTTTATAAACGACGCTGATGTTAAGCACTTTGCGTGCGGATATAGCCCGAGTCTTCACATTGAAATAGCTCAATTTTGCTCAAAGGAAATGTGTGTGAGTGCACGCGCACGCCTGTGAAATGATCACCCATGAAGATTCATATCGAGAGAATATGGAATCTCTTGGAATTTCCGGGCTTTTTAAATTCCCACCATTTGTCTTCTTTTTTTTATTCATTAAGTAACATCCAAATCCATTACTGAATGTTGTCATTTCACAACTGCGGCCGCTCATCAATAAATATTTATCATTACTAATGAATTCATGATAGGTAAAATCCATTTGGAGAAAATGGGAATGTGAAAACACCTGTCGAAAAAGATATTTGGAATGATTTTTACAATCTTGCGTTTGGTAATCTGTGTGCAAGTCAACTAAAGTTGGACAAAGGAAACTAATTGAGAGAAACGAATTGCTGTTCAAAGTCTCGCATCTCTTTAACAAGTGTGAGGGCCTGCAATCAGCACGAAGGTTTCGAAAGTAAACAGAACGAACTTCGAAATGAAGTCTGTAAATAAAGTCATTTCAATCATTACTAACAGAATTACAGTCTTTTGAAATTCGGCCCATTTCACTCGATAATTTCACAAATGGTTGGACTGTTTTCTTTTTCACGATGTTCAAAATGGCAGGCAGTATATTAACCACAAAGAAATAAAAAAGAATCAGAGAATTAATAAGAAGAATTATAAAATCTCTAGAAATATTTTTATGGCCACGAACATTTTTTTTTAATCATCAATTAATTCATTATTGATTTATAGTCATTACTTTTTTTTTAGGAAATTGTGTTTGATTTCTTCATATAAAATCTTTTGTATATGTAAGCAGCACATGGGACAACACATTGAGTTATGGTTATGGCCGACATATTTATTATGCACGTCACAACCACGTGCGTCGACATTTAACAGACTTTTTTTTATTCCTTCTTTATATATTTTTATCTTTATTAGCATTATTATATTATTATAATTTTTCTCTTCTCCTTCGCTTCGATCATCTTCAATGTACATATTCGATATTACTCAATGCTAATTTTCACGACGGAAAAGAAAAATAAATGAAGTGAGATGAGCGCGTGTATATATGCAAGCACACATCAGTGGGGAGTCAATACAGTAAAAATTGATTTAAAAGACATGAATTATTACCGAGAAGCGAGGATTATATTTCTCATTGAATTATGCTAATGACAACCATTTTTATTCAAACGATATTTGAACATGCTTATGAGTTGCAAATTCTGTTTTTTTTTATTCTCGTTATTTGTACTATACAACATCGTGTACATTTTTCAGGGCGTAATGCATTTTATTTCACCGTAAACCAAACAATGTTAATTCAATTTTCCTGTTTTTCCTTTTTTTTTTTCATTACTTCTTTCATCAAGATGGAGATGGAAAAAATGAATATTTACATCCATGCATAATATCAGGAGGGTGAATGCATTATGTGTCACGTTTCGTATTTAATAATCGTTGCACTTTGAATGATAAAAATTGAATTTCTCGTTCAGCTTTTCCACTTGAATATTAAATGTGATGGATAAATTTGCATAGGTATTCAGTACACAAGTTTGTGTAATATTGAAGTGAATCGTAGGTTGACGATGATAAATTCTATGAAGATATGGAAAGAAGTAAAGTTGGAAATTTGAATGGAAATATGTGACAATGTAACTGAAGAAAGTGAAGAAAGTACTCAACTGTGCGCGGCGAACGTCATGATGACATCGCTCTGGTCGATGGCCCTGAGATCCTGACCGGTGAGGTCGAACTCGCCGTCGGTGTGATGTTGGAGCCTGGTTGGTGCGACCGGTTTGCCCTCATCGTCCTCACCAAGCGCATTCTTGTATATATCGAGTAAAAACTTTGGCGCTGACCTTTTAACCTGTGGCAATTTTCCAATAGTATTTTTTGGTCGATCTGGTAAACCCAATAAATTTAATATTTCATGTTCAACATTTCGTTTTTCTTGCGCTGTCGCAACATGATGAACTACTGTTTGATCATATCCATTGTCAACATATAAACCACTCATTCGTAATGACAATGTCATCTGTACATTGCTGATAAACACAATGACAATAAATATAAATATCAATGGAGACGACGATTGAATAGAAAAAAATCGTGCAAGCAAAGCATCACTGCTACTGATGCAACCACTCACACCATCATCTCTCCATTTATTTTTCACTCTGTCACAAAACATTTTAACGAGGAATAAAGAGAGAAACACTTTCACCGCATATGTAAAAAAAGAATTTGGTGAATAAAAGTACGTAACTCCTCTTCTTCCTCGTCTTCTGTTAAATCTGTCACTTCTACGTCACGATTATTGATTTATAGAACTTTCCTTCTTGCACAAGAGGATAAAAAATTTTCTACTTTTCAAATACAACGTGAGATTCTCGGTGTCACTTGGATTATTGACACTGATAACGGTGGATTAAATCGATGGGATATGAAAAATGGATTTCATTGAATCTGACTTTCAAATTGATGAGAAAAGGTATGAACTTTTTTTTTCATTTGGTTTTTTCAAAAGACGCAACTTTGGCGATGTGCCAGCGCGGGTCCGCAATGAGCGCGCGCACGAGTCCGTTTGTCTGGCCCGATCTCAGTTGAGAGACCATACACACTTCTTGCTTGGACTTCTCAGTCGATGTCAGCCTCACCACCGCCTCCCAGTAACGTAACGTGAACGAGTCTGAGCCCGCTTAAGGCGTTAGTTTAGCGCGCATCTTTTGATCTCTAATGATGATGTGATGCCGCGATGTGTTATGTTGAACGCTCTAAATAAATTAACATGACTCCCGCCGAGAGATTTTCGGCTATTTGAATTATTAATGTCTGAGAATATTCTCATGTAAAAATTGTTACCAATCATGTTTCAGATGATTAAGAAAGAACTAGTTGTTTCCTTGGAAAAATTTGTGTCCATTAAATAGTTGAGAACAGGGGTATAATTTTGAAAGAATCTTCACCTGGGAAAAAGAAATAAAAAAAAATCACACTAAAAACTTCCACAATTCTGTTTTCATCCAATGAGACGTCCGAAGTTATAATTCTTCTAGTACAAAATCTTCTGGATTTTTCTTTGATAAATTGAAAAGCTGCATTTGTTTCTTCATGAAAGGCAAAAGTTAACTTCTGATTTTTCATTGGGAGAACTTAGTTTTTTCGAACGTGCCAGAGGACCATCTACAATTAATATCACACTCTTGAATTGACGTTCGCCAGTAAGTCCTCAACATTTTGAAACCAAACGGAGAACTCACCTTGCTAACTACATCTTAAACAAATTCCTCTCATAACTTCTCTCATACAACATCCAGGAATTGCCTCTCACAGCAGGACAGTTGAAATATTTTTTTTTTGTTTTTCCATTCCGGGATTTTAAAGATAAACATCACTGCGCTTGCGAGAGATCCCACCGTCATATACTAGGAGCCATTTTTTTCTTTTGATTTACTGTCACCGCGATTTATTGCACTACCAAACCAAGAGGAAAAACAGAAAGAATTCAACAAATTCTTCCAAACTTTCCCCGATAAAGCGGAGAAAATATTCTGCGTCGCCCTTTCCTGCCAAACATTTATCAGAGAGTCTCCATTCTCTCCTACCTTCTCCCCATTCATACATACAAACAATGCAATCCAACTTCAAATACGCTCCTGCATCATAGAAATAGGACCCGCCCCTGTTGAAGAAGTAGGCGGGAACGCAGTTCCAATCTAAAGTGGTTCGAATGGATCAGGGTTGGTGAATGACTGTCCTGCGATGGCGACCTCATCTATCCATATGTGTAAATAAATCTCGGACACATTCATCCTGAAACATCCAACACAACTAATCATCAAAAACAATCCAATCATTCCAATAAAATTCATCATCAAAACAGAATCAATAGAAAAAAATTTATTAACTGATGAACTTTACCTGCACCATGGAAAGATACAATGAAGAAAATAACACTCATTTTCCAATACCAACACAGTCCCCATTACAAATTCCACATCATCATATACATGTTCCCATATATTCCATTTCTCCATACACATTCATTATATTATTCCATTAATTTTTTTGTTCTTTCTCATACACTCATATACCAATCATAAAAGATTTACAGACTTGCATCGTCATTGGCGTCATTGCTCATGTTTTATCCACATATAAAACTCATATACTTTCAACGTTATAGGATACACATACATGAAACTCGTTCAGGAAAAGAGACAAGTCAAGCCATAAGCTGCATACGTGCACAGACGTGTTTATATACATCGTATCATATCCCTTTTTTTTCGTTCATAATTATTATGGTGTCTCACAGAAACCACTCCACTTCTCAGTGCACATATAACCTATAAAGGATAAGATAATATACAAACAAACACACGGTGGTAAGGAAGTGTAGAGGCTGTCGAAAAATCAAGATCAATCTTGATTAAATCAAGAGAGAAAGATAATAAATAAAAAAGGATAAAGTGATAAATTCAGGTGGCAATTCAACAGAGAGGTTAATGAGCCCACAGGCGAATTCCCAGCAAATAAGTTGTGCATACTCTCCGTATATGAGAAGAGAATAATGTGTATGTATATTCATAGATACGAAGCAGTACATAGGAAAAAAATGGGGGACTCGAGAATGAAGAAGTTTGAAGATAAATGAGAAAGAATAAAAGGTGATATCTATGCGATCGGTTTCCTGTACCTCTCTATAACACGATTTGAACCCACGTTGGTCAGGTGCCACGAAGTCTACAACGAACGCGACGTGCGAGCCTTGGTAAAAGCAATATACATATATATATATCTATATTTATACCTTTTCCTCGGGCAAATTCCAATCACGGGAGCCTTTCATATATAGACAGTTATATTTTGCTGAGCCTTGGACTTCTCATCTCCTTTCACATCTCCGCCAGATTTCCATCATAAAATCAATATCTATTTGTGTATCATATTTTATTGGTTATGTTCCTCCTCAAACAGTGAAACGTGTGATACTTCGTGATGTTCGACAACAATATCGAATTAGAAACGAGTCAAACGTACAAAGAGGTTTATGAATTGTTTCCAATCAGATGTAGACAATGATGTTAGCTCAATTGTTTTATAATTTTATGGATTAGAATGAAAAAACCTGTTCGATCATAATTATCGCATTAACGAAATGTTGACTTATTATACCAGACACTTCAATGACGCTGCATTGTCTCTTGACAATGTTTATTCCTCTTTCTCTGTACTTGAATGTATTTGTCAAGTGGAAAATTTCTAGAGCTTTTATTTCGTTATTTTTTTGTAATTGTGTATCGAATAAAGATAAAGATTTATAGTGAGACAATATATATATATATATATCTGTATGTCTTTGTATAAATGTGTATATAGGGACCGGTTATACTTGACCCAGCAGTTTACATTTGTCCCCGGTGGACCGGATCGACTCGCTACCGAAAACTCGCTCTGTTGTAAAAAAATCCACATGTTCCACATATACATATAAGTTTGTATAGATATCTGTATATACACATGGGCATACATGCGAGTAGCAGAAGTTGAATGTGCTGTCGCGTGAGTGTATTGCTTAGTTCAACAACGAAAATTGTTTACTTTTCGACGTCATTCGACGCCTTGCTTTCTTTGATGTCTGTGTAGTTTAACGTATTTGTATGAATTTAATGCGTATGTAGATGTGTGTATATGTATGAATTTTGTGAAATGAAAGGCTGTAGCGCGAAGTAGACACGGATGTAAGTTGTAAATTGGAAGTTTCGAGGTTATACTAATGTAAATGAGAGAGTGGTAAGAATAAAGTTTTTTCCAAAATAATTTGTTGATGCGCTGTTTTCGAACGTGACATTCCCGCGCCGCGCCTCAAGATATTGCGAGTGCTGTTCTCTGTTGTCGGGAAATATGGTTGAAGTGTTCGTAATGATGTTGTGGAAAATGTGATTGATGGTAAGGATGTCATTCAGACTTTTTTATCGACTGAGTCATATGGTGGGGTTGCCTGCGATTAATGATTGTTGTTTTCTACATTTGGAGAATAAGAACGCGCACTTTAAAATACCGTTGGGCTCGAACATAACCCCAAAATACCGAAAATTATATCGTACACAAGATAAATTATGTCTGTGAGTATAAATCTGTATATAATTAATTTCGTATCCAATGAAGAATCTCAAACGATGATACAGAGCTGATTCAATGTTATTCTTCGAGTATTTGGATCACGAAGAGATGTTCCTATTCGGCCTTCGAATATTTCAAGAAAGCCAAAATTCAATTTGGAACACTGTTCCAAATTGCTTGACAATACGAAACACAAACACCACGCAAATATTCTGAATGATTTGTTATTTTTATTCTTTTTCCATGGTCACTCCAGCAACAAAATGCACATGGAGATCACAAAGAAAAAAAGAGGAAGGAAAGTATTTTGGATCTGTCGAAATATCTTGAGAAGAATATCAGGGTAAAATTCGCCGGTGGAAGGGAGGCAGCTGGAATTTTAAAAGGATATGATCCTCTGCTCAATCTTGTTCTTGATAATACTACAGAATATTTACGAGGTATGTTTCAATGCTCATTATCCACGTTCACTTATTTCTCTTCATCGATTTAAACGGAAAATTTCATTCTGTTATCAGATCCTGATGATCCATACAAATTGAACCAAGATACAAGAATGCTAGGATTAGTTGTGTGTCGTGGAACATCCGTAGTCCTCATTTGTCCCGTTGATGGTATGGAATCAATCCAAAACCCATTCATTCAACAGGAGAGTTAATTTATTCTCAATAATATTATCATTATTATTAAAAATAATGAAAAATTGAGAAACACATTCAACAATGGGGTGAGAAACGCTATAATATATCATGATAGACTCGTCGTCTACATGAAAACAATTTGTTTCTTCAATTTCCGTTCATTTTTCAACTTTGTGATCAATAAATATCTTCTGTTTTCTCATAAATACAAGTCAGTTTCGCCTTTCAAACAGAACACAACATGTGGGAAGAACAATTTACTTCTAGCTGTCTCTTCTAAACAAAATAATAATCCTATGTATGGTGAAGTGAAACAATATTGATCATTCATTAGTCTGCACCGAATTCATTCCTCAACCATGGATATTGCTTTGGGCAATCGAAGCATGTAGTTAAGTATCGGTACGTCTTCAAGACACGACTTGGTAATTTACAGCTAGTTGGAAATTCACAAACTTCCTCGGAAGGTCCGAAACGTCGCCGCGGACATTGCCATGGCTCGAATGTTGCAAGGTCTGAAATGTGAGTCGGTCTTTTCATCCACTCAACCACTTGGTTATTTGTGACAAAATACACGTCTGGTAAACGTAATAGATCATCGACAAATTTCTGAAATGAGAAATATGCTCAGTGAAATATTCCAATACAATGCAGTCATTCGTAGATAATCTATCAGGAACTCACACTGAATGCATAAATATTCGTGGGATTTCGGAACCACATTGGATTGAAATGTAGTCCAAGTGGTGCACGATTACTCAGATAGTGTCGTTTAAAATTTAACATCAGCATTTTATAGATTTCTTCGCCTGACGAATTAGTTGGACATTGTTCCATCATTTCGCATGTGTAATCCTGAGCAATAAAATTACAGAGATGGAATTGATTGAGCCATTCAAAATCAGTGAATTATATAAAGTTCATCTGTACATCAATTTGTTACATACTCCAGAGAGTAATTGATTCAACGGTAGTTCCCAAAGACCGGGGTATGATCGTGTTGGACACAGTTGACCCGTTCCGACACAGGGATGTGGCGTACGGTAATCCATTGTATACGGCCATATCGGTGGATCGGAAAATGGCGCAACCATTGATGAATCATAAGCGAAACCGAACTCTGACATCATTAAAAATTGTCGATTCCATCCAACCCGTAAGAATGGTGCACGCAATCCTCTTATTTCATCAATTCGCACTCCAGCATATTTATTTATAATATTGGCAACACCAACCATTTCGTCGAACCAATCTTCAATTGTAGCATTTCTCGACCACCATTCTTCTGGTCCTCGATGACTGCAATTTCATTTCCAAATTGAAATTTCTGATTTTATTCAGTCGGCGAAATATTCTACTCACGTTATTGAATGTGCCGAAATTTCATGACCTTCATTCCATAAATATTGCACATCACGATAATTCGTGTACTGATGACTGACAAAAAATGTTGCACGTATAGGACATCCGTTAGGATTCGACCGATCATTATTAAAGAACTCTACAAGTTGGGAAAGAGTTTCAGATAAAAATCAGCGAATGTGAAACAGCACATACGGAAAGAAAAATTATGACAAAGGAAATATCAAACTTACTGCTGTATAAATCGAAATTCTCTGAATTCACAGCGTCATTGAATGTGATTGAGATCATTTGTGGAATGTCGGAGGACGTGAAATTTCTCGGAATTTGTTTCCCATCACTAGAACACCAACAATTTGGCAATTTGCATTTTGATGGGTCGCAAGATAATGCAGCATTGATATCGTGATGTCCATCTAAATAGGACAATCCATACCAAACATCCAATGTCCAATTATGAGTATGCAATTATTGACAATGATTTTGATGACTTACCACACCATCCTTCATCAGAACTGTCTGGACAATCAACACTACCGTCACAAAAATAAATGCTTGGCAAACAAGTCCCATCACCACATGCCAATGCATTATCTTCGCAATTCCCATTCTCCAACAGCGGTTTAGGTGGTTGTTGTTCTTTTCAAATACATCAAATTATTTTTCTCTCCTCAAAATCGCGGTAAAGTATTGTGTAATTATCACAGTAATTGAATCAAGTTGCATTATAAAAGTTTTATGTACCTGATGTCACGTCACAATTGTCCACATTTGCCTTGAAGTCGCATATCTGCCGTGAAACATCGAAGAGAAGACCCTCCGAGCATTTGAACTCGAATACTTCATTGTCTGCAAATGGGATTGCGTAAAATTGTTGGATAATCACACGAATGAGAGTGAGAATATAAATTCATTTACGCATGTGTCATGTATGAGAATGAGGAATAATTTTTTCTCCCATTTTCTAATTCCTTGTCTTGAATAATAATTGTGTAACTTATTATTTTATGAATAGCTTTTACTCGATTGCATTCGCAAATAAAAAAAAAACAGGCTGATGGTTTCCAGATGAGAAGACTTCAGTGTGAATTCCTTTCTTTCTTGTTTGAGCAATCATACTTAGCTAGATAAATTACTGAAACTATTGCAAATTTTACAACCATCTCATCGACTGGGTGGAATGAAATTTGCAATAAAATATTGTTTTCTCTTCATTACAACTAAATGAAACAACATATCCCTTTCCTTCATCGATATTTCAAATGATATTTTCTACTTGTAATTCTCACCTAGACATAGGTAATATTTAGCGCATTCATTTGGTGACCATACATTGTGCGCCAACGTATTTGGATTGCGATAGAATTTACTGTCTTCGAAGCAAGGCGCGTTATTTGATGACCCTTCAGCTTGCGCCGGAGTTGTCCGAAGAGCTATTTTGAATAAAAATAGAAAGTCAATAAATTATCGATGGAACCATAGAAGTAAAATCCACAAATTCCTAATGTATAGAACCAATGACGTGACAAGACGATTGATTAGTAATAATTAAACTTTCACCGCGCTCCATTATTTTCACATCATTGGTCAAAATAAAATTGCGATCAATTGGAGGACGATTTTGTTGAAGTGTATAACAATAAAATGAACTTATTGCATGGATAAATTGCGGCAATCAATCTTGTTTGAACGTGGAGATAGGCGAGTGAGAATTGGTCCAGCAACAAGTCTTTACACACTCATTCAAATTGTGTATGTTTTCACTCGCAAGAAAGGAAGTGAAACTTCCGCAGTTACCGGACCTTTCTCCCTCGATATTAATGTCATGAGAACTCGAGTGCCATCAAATAAAAAACAAATAAGAAATAAGCGACTGCTTAAAGTCAAGTGTAATTATGCTCATGGAGATTCATTTTGATTTACAAGGATTGAAATATGATAATTATAATTAACTTCTTACCGGTTTGAAGAAGAATAAAAACGAAATGGATCAGGACACGCGTCCGGAGGTACCTCATTATGGTGAGGCAACGTGAGATCGCGTTCGCCTCTTGTGGCTCACACTTTCAAACTGATACAACCTCCCACCGAATGCGCACCTTATATGATGGATAGGTTGGTTGGTGTTCGGCTTCTTTCGTGCCGTGCACCGATATTTTATTTTCATTGGTACACAGTACGTATATTTATATATATATATATACTGCTTTTTCACTTGTTGAGAGATGAAGTGGAATAAAATGTGGATCATCGTCCAGCGAGTTTATATATATACAAAACTTGTAGGACTTTATCGATCGTCATTAGAGTAATGACCCTGCGCTCGTGAATTACCTAATAGCGAAAGTGATTTTGCGTTTGTCGGGTACTTTTTCAAAATCTCTCTTGTCTTTGGTACTTGAATGGAGGTGTTGCAGTGGTATGTTGAATGATGAGAGTATTCACATGATTGGCGGTTCTTTTTATGATTATATTTTTATTAAATAAGATAATTTTCTGTTTGTATAGTCAAAATTAATATCTAAAAATGAAAATGAAGTATTATTTGACATATTTTTCCATGAACTTTCTGTGAAATTCACTTCGTAACGAGTCATTAATGAACACATCGTGCTTTTTTTTGGGTTCTGAACGTGCACAATTTTTAAAAACTACATCATCATCCCATCTCCTGCGAATTTTCATGTCTGTTCGAGTGGTTTGCGCAGTGTACGAAAGCAATGGATTCCCTGACAATATATTCTCCATTCTGATTCTTTCTTCTTCTTGTCGTTTTTCCATCTCCTGAAACATGAGAATGTTCAGATTGATCAATTCTTTTTTCATGAAGTAACTATGACTCATCAGTTGTTTTGACGTTTTCTCGGATTTACTGTACCTTTTGTGCTTGACCTGCAGCTCGTTCTTTTTTGATTCGCTGCAATTCGGCGAGTAATGCGGCAGTATCATCTTCATCATCTTCTGATTCTGAATCGTCTTCATCTAATGGATCATCAGCATCCAAACTGGCAGTAGGTGCTTGATCTATTTTTTGCCGTTTATTTGTTGGTGCAGGTTCGCGCGCTGGTTCAATTGCACGTCGATTGCTTGATTTATTGTCTTTTTCTCGTTCACGCTCTTCCAACTCTTTGCGAAAGTCACGATTTCGCAGTTCTTCAGTTGTGCCTTGGCCATGTTCTCTGTAAAATTTGAACACATATTTTTGCACATATGATAAACAATCAAAAGTGAGGTTATGTTATGTTGGAATTGTCAGAAAGGACTCCAAACACTAAAAAAAAATGAGATTTTCAAGGTGATGATTGATTCCCGTCCGATTACCTGTATTTCAATTTTGTATGAGATGGAAGATCACGGCTGGAGTATTGTTTCGAGATTGCACTCAGATCTTTTTCACCACGGCCTTGGCCGCCTCTGGCCCCGTCAAAAGTTGGACGAGCCGCAGTCGACATTGGAGATGCACAATTTAAAATGGATTCTTATTGTCAAACAGTTTGACTCGAACGTCTCGAATCTATGCTACCAGACGATATGAAAATACCCCCTCTCTTCGGTCAAATCGATTGCGAATCTATGAGGAACGTCGAAAAGAGAGAGTTCTTTTTATGCCAAGTCTGGTAGTACAGTGTCGAATCAACAAAAGCATTCCTCGATTCAATTAATTTCCTCTACTTTACAGTATATTACCCACTAACTTGAAATTGCATACACACAATACGTTCTTTCCCCATAGTTGACTCGATTATTCGAATCGATTTTGCCCGTTATATCGATTCAAAAAATCGATTCTTCAGTGTCAAAAAAGATGGAATAAAGACAAAATGGCTATGATTACCGGGAAATTTCGAAGAATAATTTCACCTCACCATCACCACCGGTAGATGTTCGTAACGATACTTACAATGCATACAGTTTTTTGGGATATATTGTACACTATCACTCAGGGAAAATATTATTGACAACAGTATCATTTCATCTGTGAATCAATCTCCAGTTCCATTGAGATATTTCTATAAAATAAATTCGAAAAGAAGAATTATACAATCTCAGGGGATGTTTTAGTTCATAAAATCACAACCAAAGCGTTACTATCGTGCTTGGTATTCTCAGTGTGAGTGCGTATGTGTATACCGCATTAGTATATATCACGTACCGACGGATAAAACTGTTGGATAGACGATTGACGAAAATTGAGCATTCGAAAATTTGTTGTATCCAGTGTACAGCATATACCACATAATTATTAACCTATACTTCATTGTTAAAAACAGAACTGTTTGAGAAGAAACAGAAAGAACAATTGGTACTGATTTTTTGATTTCAAAGTACGCGTGGTAACGCCTTGTGCTCAGAAACATGTCTGAATCACGTCGTCGACGCAAATCTGAACAATCCGGTGCATCGGATGATCATTCAGGTTCCTTTGATGAGTTAAATGTGACGAAAGAAACTCAGGTAAATAATTTATGCAATGAGCAAACGTTATTGACGGATCTGATCTTCCCACTCAAGGTGCGATTGATATTTTCTCCACAGTATAAAAAATAGAATTCATTTTTAAAATCCCTGTCCACATTTCATTCATTTTCTGGGTCGTTGGAAGTATTAAAAAGCCCGTTTCATCGTGTCTGTGAAGGTATATAAGACATTTCATCGTTGGAAATGGGGTCGAGAGTTTACGGTATCATTTCAAGCAAATGAAAGCCCACAATATGTGTGTGCGATAAGAAACTCGTTGGAGCGTAGGAGAATTGTAATGCAATATAAGTTCAGCAACAATTTTCAATGTATGTCGTGCAATTATGTAGAAGCACGTATACAAGGTTATGGCCACTGCCAAGTGAACGTTTCAAGTAGAACCTCCACTTCGTCATTAAATATATCAGTAGATAATATCTTGCCACACTCGGTAACGTGTCGAAGTGTTGCTGCTGAAAATAGAGTGATAACAAGTTGCTACGAATATTTATTAATGTAAAATTTTGTTTTCGCATAATATTTGTTTGAGTGACTAATTCGATTTGAATTTGTGTACTATGTCAGTTGTTAATTGGCGTAAAGTTATCTCACCAACACTCGACGTACGTCCTACACGTATTAATAACATCGGAATGAATGTGAGTATGGAATGATGATACGTCGTGAAATTTTCATATACACTAGCACACGGCAATGTATCGATGCTTCTTTCATCGTATATGTTGATATTGGTCAAAGTTGGATCTGCAGAATCATACCATACTTGCTACTCATCATCAATCAAGATCTTGGAATGATTTCCACATCAAGACATTCCTTTCGACAAGGAAAGGACCATTCAATTCCATAGAAATGTTTTCACGTATAACTAAATGAATTAACAATTTCAGTTCAAAGTAGGGTTGAAATGAATGTCGATGGAAAAAATTGAACATTAATTCTCTTCGTGATTTAAAATTGTTACAGAGTAGTGAACAAACTGAAGGTCATCGTGATTCAGAGTATGATACAGCTGGAAGCGATGCCGAATCCGATGGTGGATCACAGGACGGAGTACAACGTGAAAGTGGTGATGGACAAGAAGAGGATAAACCGCAGAAAAAGCTTGATGATGATGAAGACAGACGTAATCCACAATATATACCAAAACGTGGTACATTTTATGAACATGATGATCGTACGACTGAAGAAGTAGCTGAAGATGCACCAGAACCACCGGCCGAACGTGAAGTCAAAGAGAAAAAGGTTTGGAAAGATAAAGAAGATCGGTGGGACCATGATCGGTATAATGATGAGGAGCAGGCACCTAAAAGTCATGAAGAGTTGATAGCGGTTTATGGATATGATATTAGGAATGAGGAAGGACCACCAAGAGCACGAAGACGACGAAGATACGGGTAAGTTTCATTTATCTGAATGGAAATTGATTGATTACCAAGTGCTTGGTCTATGTCAACATACGTTTCACATTCTCTCCGATGTCTATACAGACGAGGACCGAATAAATACACAAGAAATTGGGAAGATGAAGATGCATATGGGAAAACTACTAATGTGAATGCAAATAAATCCAACCGAAGAATTAACAAAACCGGTGAAGAATTTCCAGCACTTGGAGGTTCTAAGGTAAATTTTTTGTTCATCTTATGTTAATAAACTGGCCTACATAAACATTTCTATAGTCGAACGAAATCATACATATCTATGATTATGGCCAACAGGATGCTTCGGACGTGGTGGATGAACCGGTTATTTCTTCAGCGTGGTATAGCAATAAAAATAAAATTCAAAACAAACAACTCAATTTCCCACCTCTTCAGTCGCAACAGGACGATTTAAAAACAAAAGCACCTGTAGCAAATAATACTCACACGTAAGTTAGGATCTGAATAAAGACCGATTTTGTTCTGTTCTTATGTAAAACTATTTAATTAAATTCATCCACAGGAATGAGAATAAAGCCCCTAATGAACCGACCAATCCAGCATGGAAGAAGGATGCGAAATATACGAATGAGAGTTTAAGTACTCAGGGGAATAGTATCACAGCTGAAATCAATGATAAATCGACGACAGTGCACGTGGCAAAAAATATTCATACAAATAAACGACAGGTTCAAGAATCTGTGAGCCTCGCAGCGAGTCGTGTTCGTGGTCGTGGATTCAAACCAAATGCTAACAATAATCTCGCAATAAATAGAACTGTGGACTCGAAGCCGAAAGGTCGCGGTGGCGGTTTGATATCTGGTGATATTCGAAGAAATAATACAAATCAACACAATGATGAACAACTAGTAAACGATCTCAAGCACATGAATGTTAATGACGGATCAATGTATCATCACAGTGGAAAACCACAAAATAGTACGCAATCTTCATCTTTTTAACCATTCGAGAACTTATGCAATTTACGAGATGAAATAGCGATCGGTTATAAAATAATTTCATTCATTTTTCGCAGAAAATTTCTATGCCCCAGCGTCGAATCAACAAAGACAAAATGCAGCACTGCCACGAATACAATCGGCGCCTTCGCAGCAGCCGCAACCACCACAGCAACAACCTCAACAACAACAAACACATCAGCAACCGCAACCTGATGGAGCTGGAAATAGACCAAAACGTTATTCAAGTTTACGACAACGGCCACAAATTCCTGATGTTCCTGGACAACAACCATATCCAGCACCGCACGGTCAACATGGATTTTATCCACCTCAAGGTGAATTGAACATAATTTCATACTTATCCAATTCTATAAATACACGCACAAATCATAGTGATCAAGTTACGAGAACCCGATTAAAATTTTCATTCATTCCTTCTATTGAAAGGGAATGAACACAATCTCTCTTTTTCGACTTCTTATTAATAAACGCTGTTGTTATTACTCAAACATCTAGATGGAAATCCTCATGGTGTACTAGAATCACAAGGTAACAATATTATCTACAAAATAATCCGCATTGTGTATTTTTTCTTCTTCTGTTTTCGCTTATAAGGGGAATGATGAAGAAAACTATCAACGGCATCAAAATATATCGGATATCAATTGCTTTGATGCCTTGGTATATGTGGCATTTTCGTTGTTTGTGTTTTATTTTTGTCGTTTATTTAGATCGATCGAATAAATTCGTAAATATAATTTGGTTCCATAATTTCCAGGTTTCCCACCAGGTCATTTTGAACAAGCTCCCCCAGTTCCAACGTCTGCTCCATCATTAACAGCTCAGCCTGTGATGCCATTACCAAATGCTGGTCAAGCAGCAACATATCCACCTCCAGCATTCTTAGTACCACCACCGCAGTTCATTGCTCCACAAACGGCGCCACCAAGTATCATCAATTATGTTCCTGGACCGAATGGACCCGCATTCCCACCTAATTTCCCTGGATATCAGGGATACAATCCTACAGTGCCGGTAAATTATTATACAAATTAGTTTCGATATACGAGAAGAATTTCATTTTAAATTGGTACCAAATTCAGGGCGCGACTTGCTCAATACCTGAAGAGTGTGGAAGAACTTCCACAATATTTGAACACATCTTCTTGCAGTTCTAAATGTCCATGTTTAACTCCATATAATTAATTTGCGTTTGTTTTACTTTACAGCCACAAGGGCCACCACCACCACCAGAACTATTCCAACCCCAAGGTTGCACGTACTACAATCCCGCCCAGCAACCACCACAGCAACCACAAAGTGCACCGTTGAGACGACCTAAGGCAGCTATACCAATTTTACCACCGCCTGATAATGCACAGCATCATCAGAATAGCAGAGGTCGTGGCCGTGCTATCACGCAGCAAGCTCCAATGACACCTGGCTTTAATCAACTCTCGGACGAAATTGAAACTCGGTGTGAACCTATGAATGTTCAAACCACTGATAAAGAATCAGTGGAGGTGTTCGAAAATGCACCTCTACCACCACCGCCATCATCACCACCAACATCAATTATAGAAGAAACGGAGAAAGTCACGGAAGTTGATACATCACAGCCACCTGTCGAAGTTGTGGAAGAACCGGAGACGCCAGATATCATTGAAGAATCATTAAATCAGTCGATTCCAGATATAGTTGAAATACAGAAAACAATTGAATCCACCATAGATATACCCATGAGTAATGAAATAATTGAAGACAGAAAATCAATTCTTAATGATAATAACACAGAAACTCCTGTTGTAGAAAAAGCAGCTGCCTAAAAAATCGTGATCCATAACGATTCGTAATGAATGAATATAAATACAATTCAAATCTCTCTCTTTCACATTCTCTTTCATTTTCTCTCGAATATTGAGAAAATTAAAAGAATTTCAACACCGATGGAAACAAAATAATGCAGTTATTATACGGATTGATAACTAAAAGTTCAGATAAATAATGTAGAGATTTTTCAAGCAATCAAGTCCCATTGAAGACACAATTGCACATAAATATTTATTTGGTTGAATAATATATATTAGTTTTGGGGTTTTACTTACAACTGTAAATAATGAATGCAATCAGCGTTTGGTATGTACAGTGAAATGGCGCTAAATCATTCGCAATAAAAATGTTTAAAAATTATTTTCTTTGTTCGGATATAAATCAGGAAAAAAAACTAAACTACGAAAATTGTTAATCCTCGAGGCTCATGAGAGAGATCGTCATGCCAATAGGCCTTGTCTCATTTTATAGTTGAAATAAATTCGAACGATTGGTGATTGAGAATTCGTTATAGCTTTTACGTATATCCATACATATATGGCAAAAAAAAATTATACATTCGCTTCATGTACAAATATGTTTGTATCGTAATTAATAATCTTCTTTCAGATTAAAAGAAATAAAAGAATTGACATTAATGTTACTTTTCTTTGTTCTTTTTTCCATCAGTCGTATGAAATATGGGACGAAATTCTTTACTGCTCCGACATTTCTAAATGCACTTGCTCTACAGTTTTATGATAATTTCTTCGTTCGATTCATTTCTCGTAATGATCCATCATTGACCTAAATTTCCTATGTTGAGCTCATGAATAATTTGTCATCAATCAACTGCGTTTCTTACTCCTCTCCACAAACATGAATTCTCATTTAAATTATATGTTGATGATATTTAACGATACGATCTGGAATGATCCAATGATATGTTAACACGTTTATACATACATAAATCCAACAATACGATTGCGAATAAATTATCTTCCCAATATATATTGTGGAAATGATTTGAATTTGGAATGCTTCATTCGGAATTGAGGTTAAACCCAAAAAGTTATCCCTTTCCAATTCATCCACTATTCAAGCTCTGCTGCCTGCTCAACACCGTGTTCAATGGTACAAGCTCGCTATTTTGCAGTTGTCTATTATTCGATGAAGATTGTCCAGCTTTATATTGACTTTGAAACGGTCCTTGTTGATGTGACATTGCATCCTTCTTCGATCTCTGGCTTTGCGATATCGTTGAGCAATAAAACGATCGTTTGAATTCTCTCCGGAATTTTCCTGTAATCAAAAAAAAAAAAAAAAAGAAACGGAATGAGTGCAAATGAGACATATCATTAATGCTAGAAATCGTGCTCGATCTTCCACATTGAATTGAATTGGTCTGTGGCTGTAGAATTATTTCGATAATTATATATGGCAACGCTTCCGTGTACCTTTCGCGGGTGTAATTGAGAAGCGTGCGCACGTCACATGTTCAACGTCTATGCCAACTAAAAATTCAAAGAGCGAGCATTCAACAATCCATTAGCGAGAGCGAATATTTTTACATTTGATGGACGTGTGCACGCACAACTGTGATGTGAAAAAGAGAAAAAAATTTGTGTATAAAAATATAATTCATATTTAATGTGAGAAAAATTTCTGTCGTAGAAATATATACATAAATTTAAGAATTTTTTACCGCTCATGAAATTGTAGATAATCGGATTCACAGCGCTGTTTGCATAGCATAACCAATGAGCGATTAAACTGCACGCGACTGTAAATTCGTTTGAATCCAGACCAATCGATTGTCTGGAAATATAAACAGAGTGAAACATGTCGAGGGGATGGATTAATTCAACGTCATTGATATTGAAATATTTTGCAATCAATAATGATTCAATTTAATTAGCTGAATGAGATACCGAAGAATAGTTAGTAAATGAACTGGCGCGTAGCAAATACCAAATATTAACACAACAGCCACGAGCATTTTCGCTGCATTTCGTCGGGATATTAACTGGCCTTGTAAATTTTCAATCGTTGGTGATGCGAGCCCAGGGATCGGTTTAACATTTTGTGCCACTGAAAACCAGTCCGGAGTTAACATTGGATATTATTTCGCATTGTGTGAATTCACTGATTCATATCATAACGCGGACTATACACGAGTAATTGAATGACATGGAAATTGTAAGCAAATTTTACAGAGTTTCATCTACTGACGCAATAGCAGTTTGAATAGAAATTTCTTCTACGTGAATATTTTGAATTTTACCAAAGGTGAACTTAGGGTTTGAAACGTATTTGATACCTCATTAGTGATATGAACAAAATCCAGGATGATACCCAGGTAAAAGGTAACCAAGGATCAAATTTCACCTTATCGATATTCAAAAATTCTATTTTTAGCAAATCACACATGATGATACTCACATCTGTAGCCAGGTATCTCACTCCTCCACAATACACGAAATATTTTCGAATACGTAAAAGTCATAAATATTAATGGACCAAAATAGAGACAAATAAGTTTAATAATACTGAATGCACGTTCAGTATTTAAACTCCACGATGGTCGACATTGAGTATAATAAATTGTATCAACTTCGAGATGTGTCTGAGGAAAAACACGTTGTACAACTACATCTGGAATATCTGTAATAAATTAGGAATATTAAAGGTTTACTCAACAATAAAAACATATCGAACTGTATACATAAATATATTTTCTTTATTTTTTTCATACTAAAACTTTGCGGCTAATTTGAAAAAGTTTCTTTCGGGTATTGCAGATCTCTCTAATATTAAGTTTTTCGTGTGGGAAGTGAACATATGTCGATTTAACTATTGATACAGAATATCAATTCATATTTTATCGTGTGTTCATAGTAAAAGTAATATCTTACCAAAGAGGAAAGAGACAAGCCAAATTAATAAAATAATTCTCTTTGCACGTTTAGTTGTTGATTTAAATTCTAGTGGAAAACATATGGCATACCATCGATCGATTGATATTGCGGTGAGGGTAAATATACTGACACTCACTGACACAGTCTGAAATAATGAATGAATAAGTTGACGTAAATAAGTTAAATTATCTCAAAGAAGTTTCATTTTTCATTATATCGTGAAAATTAAGGTAGGACTGAATATTATTTTTCATTTCGCTGATTTCTCTCTATTTGTTGTATGAAACTGGTAAAATTATGCAATTGAATGTGAATGGTGAATAAGAAAATAATGTTCATTGTCATTCAAGTGAAAAAAAAATAATTTTTGAAAGAATTCGTTCAGTTATTCAATGTAAATGCAATATCGTATTGCATTATTACGTCATCATATTGTTAATGTTTCATTTCATTAAATAATATATCAATTCCAATGAAAATAAAAGGGAAAATTCACCATGTTACAAAGTTGAAAATCAATTTTCAATAGTTATCGAAATTGAATTGACCTGAACTTGGATGCAAATATGGATACAAGGCGTTTGATACTGTCATCCTAACAGTGTGGATGCTGCAGTTTGCCCTGGTACATTGCACCAATCGCAAATTTTATTACCTCGTTATATTATTGAACCGATAACTTATGGTGGTTCTCAACTCGGGTTGTTGCTGACCTCCGATTTCTGTGAGCAACGGACTGTCAATAATTATTTCCCTCCATCTTGCCCTCCATATAAAAAATGTTGGTTACATTGGAAATTTTCAGTTTGTCAGTTTACAATATGATTTCGCATTTTCATTTATGAAATTCTAATTTTGACATCTGTTATCACTCAATGTGATAGAGGATAGTAAATGTAAATAATGGCAACAGGTGAGACACATATTTGGCGACTGAAATTAATCAATAGAGGAAAAATCAGAACGAATGTCAATATCATTTCAAGGGTAGAATTAATCAAGAACTGTACTATAAGATAAATATTTTTATTCAAATAACAGTAAATAATTTTAATCAATTTTTCATTCGGCTTCAATGAAATACCTTGAAATGTTGGATATAATAAATGAAGCAGCCCGAACAAATGAATCAAACGAGTTGTAGTTATATTCCATTGTAAGAATGAGGATGAAAATGAGGTTGTATTTCATTAAGGTGCTTCACTTCAGTTTGTTACACGAAACAGGTAAATCAGAAACACCCACAACTGTCCAAAACAATATTGTCATATCTTTTATAAATCACTTGATTCAACTCATTCAGGTATAAAACTGTCATTGCAGATAATTTATCGGGAGCACAACACGGCATTGGAACCCTATCTGGATGTAGTGCATGAATCGCAGCTTGAACAATGGCATGTGGAATCATGTTGAGCGTGTTTGCTTGCCATATGGTACATTCACCAGCACAATAACCAAAGTTGAAGGCACTCGGTGCAATAACCCACTCATTGAATTTAATATCTTTAAATGTGACATTATAATTCACAAGTGAACATGGGTTTGATGTGTCTTCATTTTTGTTCATGGGAATTCTGGGTAGTGGAAATACTGATTCTGGCCCGGAACTTCGTCGATGTCGTTTTCGATACTGTTTTATCATCCTTTCTACTTCGAGTTGATCTTTTCCTGTATATTGAAAATATCCTACGAGAAATGGCTGCTGGTCTGGTTCCCCATCAAATCCTACAATACCCAACGCTTCTGGATGTAACTTTTTAATTTTTTTATTTTTAATTTTCTGTATTGTAACACGCACTCCATGATTATTAGGAATATTCTTCACCCAATAATCGAACAGTTTTGTTACATCAATGACTATCCAACCCTCATAGTTGGAAGTTATGTTGACAGTGGTGAAGGGATGCATCTCTTTAGAATGGTCTATATCGAAATGAACTTGATCTACATTCACTGCATAATTTTCAAGTGGTTGAAATTTTGAAAGTTGCTTTGAACGATAAAGTCGTAATTCAGCACGAGTTAAAATTCCCTTCGTTCGAACGTTCGATACATCAAACCACATACGTTTGACATGATTAGCTTTTTCTGGTTTTCTGTTTGGTTTCTGTGGTGTGAAGCTAATAACAAAATTATTTTGATCAATGAGACGATAATTAGTCTTTGTCAATCCAAAGTTGTCGGAATTTCTTCTTGCTCTCCCGTTCTTTATACGATGCCGTTGATTTCCTTTCAGTGAGTATTCATAAACGGAAGTCATGAAATTGAATGTTGAATGATTTTTGATAAATATCATATCTGAATGCATGGGTACATTTGGAATACCCAGGAGAGTCATGAGTCCTTCTTGGAATTCACGTTCGGATATTAAGTCCGAGTGCATTGTATCTTCTACATCAGTACTGCTGGATTCACCGTTGATGAAAGTCAAGTTACTCAGTGTAAATAAACCACAAAATAGAAAATAAAGAAATAATTTTCTTTGCATGATGGACAATGAGCTATCCAACTGATTTGTCCTTAATAAATTAATCTTCCAAGTTCAACACTTTTTTTTCAAGAATATACACCAACAACATATAAAATCACACGTAATTTCGACACTGCCAACTCAGAATAGTTCAAAGGCTGAACGCAAACTGAAAATACTTGATGTGCTTTGCTAATTCATAGACACACTCTCATTTTCAGTCATCGTCTAACACAAACCCATTTCTAATTATTTACATCCGTGTTTGAAATGGTTCCCCGACAACAATGAGATTTTATTGGGTACCAGGATGATTTATGATCTGGGTCAGGACAATGCGAATACATATAAGAACCCCCAAATTGGTTTGATCGAACAGATAGATTTTCATTTATCCAATTGAAAAGGTTTAAGAAATGTTGGGGAAATTGTAAATAGGTAAGAAGCTGAAACGATTTCTTTCCCCCAAATTCTATTCCAAAAGTCCCTATTGAAATACCATGCAATGGTTTGAAGGAGAATAAGAAGGATTATTATGATTGGACTACCCATTTCGAGAAAACAAAGGCTTGTGGGAGGTACCTCTGCAGTTAACGCAGAATTACGTAACAAATAAGGAGATTATTCTAGTTCCAATTCTATTCGTTAATTCTTTTATGAAGGAGATCACAGAACCAGGTTTTCTTTCTATAACAGGTTCTCGAGTGGAATAATATAATTCAAATCCGAATACCAAAATGGTAAATTAATTGTAAACCTTCACAATTGTATACTTAAAGTAAAGAAATAAAGGGGAAAGGAAATGTTAGAACGATTTAGTGAATAATGAAATGGGAAAACACCATATGTATACTTGAGATTACGGTTTTCATAGTCATTACGTTCCGTTTTTGATATACACTCTCTATCCTTAACACGTCTGAATTCTAATAAATAAAAACAACGTCCAGAATTTCTTATTGCAACCACGTACCCTCACCCGAAAAAGAAGAGGAGTTAATGCACGATCTATTACGACTGAAGTATTAGTCTAGGATCCCGATATGAAACGACCTTCACCGAGATGGTTAATGGATAAAAAGTATTCCAAATCAAATTAAACCCACATCAGTCACCGTACGGGCTCTTCACCATTGCTTCGGCCGCGTGGTGGGGGTAAATACAACCCACGTCTACCATCACTAAGCGGGAGTACTTCTATTAAAATTTGAGGATCTCGTCAACTTCGGAGGGCTGTAGATCCTACAGTTATGAATCGAATTGCACAAACTCATAGTTGAACTGTTCGTTGGAAAGCCCTCTGCAAAATCTCTCGGAAATCATTTTGTTGTAAAATGACCCAAAAAAAAATTACAATCCCAAATAGAAAATCTGCTTACGAATTTTCACGTATTTTTGGAAGTAACTTGTTTATCGGTCACTTTACGATGAAAAGTGAAGGGAATGAAATTGCAGACAATTCAATTTCCTACAAATAATGTCTGATGAAATTCTTCGTGGGGTTTGCTAGTTGAAGAGATATAGCGCGAAAATCATTTGCACAACTTTCGATCATGGCGGCCGGGGGATCAAGGTTACAACTCTACAAACTTCTAGTTAAGCTTTTTGACCCCCTCTACACGCTGGAAAAAAATATTGACTCCTTAAAGAACGGTTACTAAAAGGTCTCAAAAATGTAACTTTCCAAATGAGTATCTTAATTCATTCATGGAGGCGTCAGTGCAATTTGACAGCTAACAGCCTCGCGTTCCCAAAAATTATGTACTGGGTATGTCTTGATAGCCATACCCCGCCAGGTCCAATATTGAACTTGACGCGCTATTGAAGTAGCGAGCACCCTTTTTAAACGTAAAACTGAGTGACGTAACCTTAAAAAATTTTCTTGTGCTATTACAATTATGAGAAAGTTTTAATCAACGTCGCCATCTGTCAATGCATGTCGTTACCAGAGGCAAAATGTTTTTTGTGTATCAATGAAGTATTGATGCAGATCAATTACAAAAATTTGTACATTGAATTATTCAATTGTGAGAATAATGATGGAAAAGTGTTGATGGATATATTTGACACACTTACTTGGAGATAGAGGATGATTTTGCATAACTCTTCACCGAGAAACCATGTTTCAGTGATGTCATAGAGTACTGTTGATGGTAGACAACATATTATCACCATAAGATCAGCAATGGCGAGGTTGACTATGAAATAATTAGTGACAGTTCGCATCGATCGATTTCGATATATTGCGATGCATACCAAGGAATTGCCAATAATTCCACCAATAAACACAACAATGTGCATTGTTATTAATATCCAACCGTGAATATCAGGCTTAAGGGAATCGGCAACACGTTCAATAAATTCTTCATCGGATATGCAAAATCTGTTTGTGCAATTTTTCTTAATTACACCACTGGCATTACCAATTTCTTCAGTAGTTTCATTCATTTTCATTATTGATTTATAATTCTCATATTAGATTATTATTTTATTCACAATTTCGATAATAATCCAACCTTTTCATTTTTATCATTGGTGTCATATAGAATCTGAAATTGATGATAAATTAGTTGCTGTATCGAATTTTTTTCCTTGGAGAGAACAAGCGAGAGAAAATTCAATTCGCCATGGAAAAAAATTAATTAATTTCGCTTGTAACTGATGAGAAATTGTCGAGAGAAATTTTTTGTTATCCATCCTTTTTCTTATTCTTATTTTGTTGAATATGTTCAGTGAGTAAATTCCTCCAGTGATATGAATGAAATTAATTCATCAGTGAAATATCAATTCCGAAGAAGTTATGAATAAAAAAAATGTAATGACACGAATTTATCTACTCTTTATTTTATTCATTCCAATAAATATCCGGACTCATACGTGAATCGATAAATAATAAAATATGAGATTAATTAAGGTGTATACACCGTGATATATCTTTTTATATGTAACGTTCGCTTATGAAATGACAAACGTTGCGCTGAGCACGCCATACCGAGATAGTATTTTATCACTCTGCAATGTGCACTCCACACACCTTCGTACCGCGTTGATATACCCACGGATATGCGCATTTTTTTTTTATTATCCGGTGTCTTATTCTCTGTCAACTTTCATCTAACTTCTCCATCCACGTTAGCAATTTTATGCTAATGGGAAGGAAGAAATAACTGAAAAACTACCCCGAACGGTTGGAATGTCTCAGCTTTAACGTTATTTCTAATGTAAAAACTTGACAATAAATTTTTTTATGTCTTCTAACGATATTCTTATCGCAGTTGAATGAATTTTAGAGTCCTGAGAATTTCACACTTACAATGGAGATTGACTTCCAGGTAATGAAGTTATTAGTGAACCACACAATAAATAACTTCCGCATCGATTTTGATCTTTTTTCTTTCAAAAATCCAACAACATTTTGAACCAATGACCATTAAATTCACAAACTCTCAATTAGGACTCTCCATAAACATTTCGACATACATCAATGTCAAAATGTTCAACGTCGAACTACAAAACAATTTTTCACAAAACACAAAAAAATACAAAAATATTTTTATTAGATTTCTTCACGTATGGGACAAAGGAAATTTAGTAAATTCAAAATAGAATCAACCATTGTCATTCAAGTAAACATTTCCATTAAATTCTGACATGATTCAACGTAAAGTTAGAAAACGTTAAAATAGGTGTTTGTGTCACGCCGGATTCTGTACGACTGCGGGCGGTCGCTGTTGAAAGGTGGCAATGCAGGTGGTTCATATAGAACTCACGAGCGTGTTCGATTTAACGCAACTCTGAAGAGATTATTACTTCGAAGTTGTGAGAACAAACTTCTACCAAGCTCCAAGCTAAATTTTAGTAGAGAACTAATGTTCACTACACTCACACATTAGTCCGTTTAATTCAGTAATTAGTAAATAATGAAATATTCATGCGAAAGTTTCAATGTAACTGTCGAAAAAATTTGTTTGTAATCAAATTACTCCACTTCTCATTATCCTTTTGTATCCAATTTATTTGCATTTTCGAAGTAACTCCGGCTCAAATTCACAAATGAACATCCTGAGATGACATGAATCTTCTCATTTAGTTATGTTCAAGTGAATTTATTCAAGTTGGGAACTTTTCAGTGAAATAATCTGTTAAAAGATTATTATTTTACTCTTGGACATTAATCAGGTTCGTGAGAAAGAGTCGACACAGCAATATCAACTCTTTCTCATCTACTTGAACATTACAAATAGTGATAAAATCAATTTAGAAATACATTTTTCATTGTGACAGAATTTCTACTTAATAATGAGGATAATAAACAACTAGATCTGTGATAATTTCGCATTATTCCAACATTCATTTTGAATTATATTACTTCATGCAACACCACATATGATTTTACATTACACCCACTATTGTGTCGTTATAATTAATTGCGCCAATATTGGAACTGGTGGTGGTGGTGGACTAAATAGGAACATTGAAAATACTGCACGAACCAACGACTCTCACACATGCTCTTCGGGTCCGTTTTATTTCCGCAATCGATAGTGTAGTGTTTATTTTTTGCTTTTCAATTTTTTTTTCCAAACTGTAACATTCCGTGTATACATTTATATCGCCATTGGATGTTCCATATATTTTATTTTATGTAGCGGCTTACAACCTGCAGAAACAAATAAAAAGCTTTATCGTTTCTGTACATCTCGTACAATATATGTGTGAATACTCCACACAGGAATGGCAGCAATGTGAACATGAATATATATCTGAAGATATAAAAATAAGGAACAATATGTTTCAACAATAGGAACGATGTTGTAGCATGAAAGAAATAATTGTGATGAACAGAAGCATAAGAAGAGGTAGAAGTTGCCATTGGAATGGTCATTCGCCAATGTTTTATGTTTGATGAATGTTGTTTATTGCTTTTCGCGTTCTTTCAAATGTGTTGAATAAAATTGACTGCTTGAATTCTATGAGCTCGATGAGTGAGTTATATCAGAGGGCAGCACCTACTGGAATGCGATTTTATCTGAGCAACAGAGACTTTTTTAGTGTAATCAGGAATGGTGAGATGTCGAAAAGCGGCTCTGTCGCCATGAATTTCTCGCGAGTAGTCGCGATTGTAACTAAATTTATATATACAAACATACAAGCATATAATAGTGGAAGTGTGTGCTAGTGATGGCACAGCTGAACATTGATCGCTAAGGTATAGATATATGGCAGATCTGCTCAGTGGGTGTTGTCACGTGGTCGCTTCAAGTAGCTTGTGTTCGGCTCCCGATTGCGCGTTCCATCAATTTCGTGGTGTTTCGGCATCCCGGACTTGTTGGGCGCCTGCACGGTTGAGTCTTCACGTCGCTCCTCGAACTACCGCGATTTCCAAATTGGGGGGCAATCGAATAGGTCAGACGAGGTAATTTATCGCTTCCATATACAGGCACTGTAGTTTCGCAGTATGCCATGCTTTTTGTCTTTAGGAATGTTCAATTGAGAAATACTCAGTTATATATGAATAGTTGATTTATTTGGAAAAATATGTATTTCTTTTCTTATATTCTTGATAAAAAAAAATTATGCGTTCATCCTTGTATTGTGAATCTTCAATTCTTTTTTTCAGTTTCACTATTTATTTCTTGGGATATTTGGCTAAATAATTGATCCCAGGTCCACAGTTCATCGGGTTCTTTGATTAATTTTTCTGGGTAGAGCTTTTCTGTTAGAAGGGAGAGATTGATTCCATCTAGGAAAGCAAAGGAGGCATTTTTTAGGAGATCCTTGTCTAATTCCTTATATGCTGCGACACGATTTATTCCAACACTAAATTGAAAGAGAAGATAAAAAGTAAACGATCATTTCATTTTTGTTGGATCTTCCCTCTCTGATATTGATGACTCATACACTTACGATGGTGCATTTGCAACCTCCGCAAATACATTTTCTTCCTGTATTTCATCGATGTCAGGTATAACTGGAATATCTATAGGGAAAGAATTTTCATATTTCATGAATATGCAATGGCTCACTGCATCGTTTTTCTCAAGATTTATATCTCACCATCATGAAATTCTTCCTTTTTTACTTCCCTGAATCGCTCCCTGATGGATAATAAAGAATCAATATTGGAATGTTAAACTCAAACACAGCTGGAAAATATTTTGTTTCTACTTACTGGTCCATTAAATTAATACTCCGTACTCTGGAACAGAACAGGAAGGAGATGAATATCATAATATTCCTCGAAATATAGAACTGGTACTCACTTTCCGCTTTTAAGATCATCACCCCAGCCAGTTTTTCTTGTACGTGGTGGGACCGCAGGTGGTGCATTTGCTCGCACCGACGTCGCCGAACTGTACATGCCGGGGTTTTCCGAATCATCATCAAATTTCTGTTCATCATTTGCCGAATTCTGTCCAGCTCGACGTCCAAGTCTTGGTATCAATTGCTGCAAATAATTCTTATCACGAATGGATCATTCTGATGAGAAAAACGTCAGACCAGTATGAAGAATTTATAACGAGATGACTTTATTTTCAAATTATTTATTATTAAAAATTTTTGTTACTGACGTTAGGCATTTTATACCTTTTTCGATGTTATTTCCAGGTCATTGTTCCAATCCATTTCCAAAATGGAGAATGCGTTGTGGCATATATTCTGTTGAACAATATTAAACAAAAATGAACACAACACACGACAATCGCGATTGTTGGCTCAGTTGTGTTCAATCAGTAACCATAGTAACTCGTGTCAAAACTTGGATGTCATACGAATGGAAGTTGACATGCGCATTGTTATCACTCTGACTTCCTTTCTCACTGAGTCGATTCCAATTACTTCGTACGGAAATATAGGTTAGAATACGGCTCAAATATTAGTGCGCTCATCGGCAAAATCGCATATTACCCATCATTAAAAATCATTGGTATAGAGTGATGTGTACCATACTTACCGACGAGTAATTGAGTAGTTGGCCACGTTGAGAGGGTGGCAGTACACGTCGATTCTGCTGCACAACTTCCAATGAAATTAAAATTCCTCGTTCGAAAAGGAATAACTCCCGTAAGAATTTCTTGACATTCATTATGTAATAATGAATCAACAAGTGTCCTCAGATGTCAATTAATAATAATTGTATCAATAGACTGCAGATCTGATTCTTCTGAATATCAATGGAAAAACAGAGGAATATTCCTGAACTGAAATGCTGATCATGAATAGTACAGCTTCGGAGAGCACTGCAACCACAGGAGACTTATTCACTTTCGATACTGATTTGCTATTCATATCAGTAAATCTAATGCACTCACTCTGTTATCAAATAGTTTGAATAATGAGCAGCGTGAACAAGTACGAATGAACGTTAGTTCACACGATAATCGACATCCAACAACGTTCACCACTTTTGTATTGACACACAAACAGTCAAGATAAAATTAGACAACTCATAAATGTAGTGATAAACAATTATTAAAATACTTATTTGACATTGATGAGTTGATGAGTTGATAAGTGATTGAATGAACTGATACTACATGGTCCATGAATAAGAATTCTATTTATGGAATATCAACAGTCTCATAATTATTGAATGGATTCAATTACCAAATGAACATAAGCAGTGATAAGTTATCCAGTTATAAATACTGATAACAATCGATCCAACTGAGAGAAGAGATAGTTATTTGGAATATCGAGATCTCTTTTGCTTAGATAGTACAAAGAATGTTGACAATAAATGTGATGTTCACAATCATTTCTCTGCTATCATCATCAGTATCTGGAAAATTATACAGTTTTGAAGGTTATTGGCCACTCCAGATAGAGAAATGTGACTCTACAAGAGATGATTCTCGTGAAAAGATTTACAGAGTTGGAACATTGGACTCTGGATTTTCATATGATAATTTGAGCCGTCAAACTAATGTGATAATCAAAGGAGAGCTTGAATTATATTTGGCAGTGACAGGAGGTGTTAAACTCTCGACAGTGGCATTGCAGCGTGTCGACCGACATGAAAAATCCATAAAATATTCCACTAAACGGAAGCTAGAAGCTTACAATAATTGGGGATCACAAGTAACTGTATTTGAGATTTCTATTACTATCAATCGACGTGGTGAAATTACATTGAGGAATTATGTTTATGCTGGATCCTGGGGATCACAGGATTGCTGTGGCGCAGAATCAATCATAACAAGTTTCACGATTGATGTCTGATGGAATTTTTTGTCAGGTGGGAAAAAAAAGCAGATGAATTATCTTGTAAACAAACAAAAGATAAGAATGACTTCCTCCGTTGGAGATATATTCTCTTAATCAATGAAATAGTTATCGTTACATTACGTCATACAATTTTGTATTTGCGAAGATTGAACACGGATGCTGTTTAAAAATCAGCCATATTTTTCTTCAAATTTTTTTTCCATCCACTATGACTCATATTACATTTGTGTGAGTTGGTGTTATCTTTGACAACCGCGTTATTTTCAAATAAGGCATTGCATTGACAAGTCACAAAGTTGAATTATGAAACGTTCGTGGTGTACAGTAAAACAATCGATGGATTCATTCTGCGTAAGCAGTTACGACTTCTTTGTATAACTTGAATATCTATTACAATAAATTACACTTCTGGTTTTTAATTGTTCTTCACAATTCACTTTCTCTCTGTAACCGATGACCTAGTTATAATTTTCACACCTTCATTACAACGATAAACAGTCATATCATTATTCAAGATGGACTGAATACGAGAAAAAATATGGAGAATGAAAATTTCCGTCCCCTACTTCGAGCACATGTTTTTAATTAGTCAAAAACTTTTATAAACTTTATATTTGATATTGCATGAGGACAGTATCGAGCTTCCCAAGCTCCTGCGTAAACATAATTCCGAAGTCGAGGTACACCTGATCGTGGAATGGTGAGTTTGACTCCCACATGTGATATGTGTCTCTCCCAAAAATCCCATTCTTTCAAATGAAGTTCTCCTTCATAAACTTTGGAGTTGTCCAGTTCAACATATTTATTCAATAGTAACACTTCAGTAATAATTGGTTTCACTACGAAAGATCCCACTTCGAAGTGTCCGTAAGCTCTCACAATGATATTTTCGTTGAAATAGTCATACGGTAAATCACTGAAGGGTTCTTGATCGATAGCGTATGTATTTATCCGGTTATCATCATCATGACATACTTCGATGTGGGCTCCTCTATTCACATCAATGACGTAGGGTCCTCCAAAAACCGACGTGCACAGAGCAGGAATGATGAAAACTATCAAGTTCGATCTTGACCACATCATGAGTAACTCTTGGTTTTACACTCAATACAGAGAACTTTCGACTCACAGTGATTGAAGGAATGTCATTTCAATATGATCATTAACACTGATAGGTATCACATTAATATTGAATCGGTACCAATCTGTTGTCTTTATCTATTTAATTATGTGAATATTTAATCACCACGATGAATTCGTGGCATTAGTCACGTATACCACAATACTCCATCGTCGAAAGAACCTCATGAACAATTCTTGAAGTGGTGTCTTTTTGATCACAGTGTCAAGATAATTCGATTCGAAGACAATTGGGATAGATTTTACAGAAAACTTGATGTCAGTTGCTGTGACTTAGAAGAGCGTAAATGTGTGTTTAGCAAGGAAGTAAACGCTGTGAATCATGTCTTCCGCTGTGAATCTCACGCTTTTAATTATTTTTACCTTATTGAACTTAGCTTTTGGTGTGATTCATAACGTCTATGGTCAATGGGATGCTGAAATACAAAAATGTTATAGTGGTGGTGACGACAATCGCATAAACATTTATAATATTTCTGATTCGCGTGTGAACACCTTACCTGATATTTTTTTTGATTCTGATACCGTTGTTCAAGTCGGTGGGACTATTGAATTATTGTCAGGATTCTCGTACCCTGTGACATTCTACGATTGGCCGTTGTATAATTATCATGATGATGGTGATGTTAAAAGTTATCAAGGGGAAATACGAATAGACGGACATAATACTGGAGTGAGCCAAGTTGCCTATGCAGGATTTACGCTTTTTATTTCGAGGGATGGAAATATCCAATTGCAGAATTATGTCTATGCTGGATCTTGGGGGTCTCTCTACTGTGCTACTGCAAAAGCTCTCATAAATTCTATCACAGTGGCCATTTGATCCAATTCTTTTGGGAAATATTTTTGGACAAATATCTTGGGGACTTTTTGGAATTTCCAAGGTTTGAACTATAATTTCCATAATACATACAAAAAATATATTCTTTCCGTAATCAACATTCCAATAGTTCCATTTATCACATAATATTTTTAGGATAATTCATGCAAATACAACATCAAAGAAGATTTGGGTAGAAGTTATAATTTATGTCAGCTATCAACAGTTTACAATGTGCATGTTTCAATACGTTCACTGTTTCAATTCAACTTATTTCTAAAACAGTATTATACTTGTTGGTATCGCAAGTTACGATTCTTATTTTCACTGGAATAAACAATCATTTTCATGCAATAATTAATTTTTCCCATTACTTCTTCATATTTTATTCATGTCACAACCCAACACTCTTTTTCCAGCTCTGATCAAATTCGTTCAGTATTATATCATAAATAATTAATAATATTACGAACAGTGAGTGTACAGATGCAATGAAAATTTTTGAGGAGATGAAGATTTTCATTCTCTCCAATTAAACACAACAGAAGAAATAACAAGTATCGTGTGAACGTATGAATAAAATTAATCAACAATTTTTAAAAACTCAATGGTCGATTCAGTAGAACAACAATAACTCATAGCATGCCAAGCAGCAGCGTAAACATAATTTTGAACTTGTGGCTTACCATTTCGTGGAATAATAAGTTCAATTCCTACATGTGCTATATGCTTTTCCCACCAATCATAGCCAACTAAATGAAGTTCACCTTTATAAACTTTGGAGTCATCATGTTCGTCGTATTTGTTTAGCAGTAACACTTTAGCAGTAATTGGTTTTACACAAGTTGTTTGCAGCACAAAAACTCCATGGGCTTCCACAATGATGTCCTCGTTGAAGTAATCATATGGTAAATAGTTCATGGTCTGATGATAAATGTCATGGTTGTTCCTCCTGGAATCTTCACCATGGCACTTTTCGACTCGGGCTTTCCAACCTCCATGAATGTAGTAGAATCTTCCAAAAACTGAAGTCCACAATGTACAAATGATGTAAATGATCAAGTTCAATCGCAATGACATTGTGGAGGACTCTTGTTCTCACACTCAACACAGCAGAGCAATTATTGAACATGCAAAAGTTTATAAAGAGTTTCTTCAATATATCAAACAATACTCATCGCTATCTTAGTTACCTAATTACATTATTGGATGACAACCAATGTATTCGTGACATCAGTCACGTATACCACATTACCTACGTATTGCATCTGCTACTTAAGTAATTATCATATCGAATCCTCATTTGTCATTTAGTTAAGTAAATAAGATATCAGAGAATTCTGTCAGTTCAAACAAAAAAGTTTTTGTGAATTTTGTATCTCTGTAATTTGTCTCTCTGCACTTTTGTGTAGCAACAGAAACTGTGAACAATGTCTTCGAAAGTGAATCTTGTATTTTACATTATTTTCACTCTATGGAAATTAGTTTCTGGAGTGATTTATACCACCGATGGTCAATGGGAAGCTGAAATACAAAAATGTTACAGTGGTAGTGACGATAATCGTATATACGTTTATAATATTTCTAATTCGATTGTCAATGATTTGCCGGATATCTTCTTTGACTCTGAAACGACTGTCAAAGTGGGTGGGATAATCGAATTAACCTCAGGATTCACGGACCCAATAACATTCAACGAATGGCCATTGAGCGAATATGAAGACAACGGTGATGTGAAGAGTTATCATGGAGAGTTACGAATCGATGCTAATAACAGTGTAGTGAGCCACGTTGCATGTGTAAGACTCACCCTTTTCGTTCCACGGAACGGACAGATTCAATTCAAGAATTATGTCTACGCAGGATCTTGGGGGTCTATCAACTGTTGCTCTGCGAGAGCTTTCATACATCGTATAACTGTTGCTATCTGATCGTTCTTTCTTTCTAGTACTCTGTGAGCTGGAACCGTGATATTTGAGAATTGATTAGTATAAGACAAATAACAGAGGAAGCCATTGTCATATCGAACTTGTGAAATTAACAGTCTCAGTATATCTCAATGGTAATATTACACTGCAAACTGAGGTTTCTGCAAAATCTGTGGAAGCGCAGAATTGCTGCTCAGCAAAATCTACCATATCACGTGTCACAATCAGAACTTGATACAAGTTTTATATTTTCATTTGACAAAATTCCCTCTAAAAAGTATATTATATAAGGACAACGTGAACATACTGCCATGTGAAAATGAAGATGTAATCTTGCTTTGATTATCTTAAATCAATAACAGGACTAATAAGAGTCCTGGTGTATTTTTTTTGTCCAGTTCCGAATGAATATAATCGTATAATGATTCGAACCTCTATTGTTGTTGAATCCTGTTTCAATGTTTACCATTATTCTCTGGTCCCTACCATTTTCTCATTCTTCTCAGTATCAGACAAACCGACATTACCGACGATTGGTTTCACTATTGACCACAATTATGGTGATGGCGTATGAAGTGAATTTTCGTTGGATCTGCTCTGCTCTACTTGAAGTTTATGAGTTTTGTTTTCATAGATTACCACGACGTGCCGGAAATATTGTGAGAGCACGGTGATGTGTGGTTGTCAACAATTGGAAATATTGTTCTATAAACACCACACACAGAATATAAAACAATTGTCACCTGTAATTATCTTTGAAAATAACATTATGAATTAATTCTCGATATTCAAAACAAATTCTAACCTATATACAATTTTATTCGAATGAGAACGGACAATTTTTTTGAGGTTATAAACACCAACAGAACTATCTTCAATTTGTACAAATGATTTATGACTATGAACACAAATGTACCGATACAATTCAATTATCCCTGATATATAGTAAGACTTGGTAATATTCCAGATATACATTAAATCCAATGGCCGGGCAGCAACATCCGTTCCCTACGGGTTTCCCAACCGCCCAACAACAACAACAAGCTATGCGAAGTCAATTCGGCGGTGGACAAATGGTCCCGAATTTAATCACAAATCAACAGCCAGGTTATTATCCTATCAATCAACCATGTTTTCGTACGATGTAAACATTAGATATCAATCTCATTCGTTACATTTTCTTCTAATAGAATTAGTGTGGTATCAGTATGTGATGAATCTGAATTCAGTTGGGAATCTTTCTGACATATTCTAGGATCCATTTTAACGTTTCTGTCTGTGATTTTGTATAGGATTGGTGAATCCACAACATCAGCAATTCGGAATTGGCGTTGGTGTTGGCGGAGTAGGAGGCCCGGGTGTAGGTGGTGTAGGCGGAAGTGGAGGTGGTGGTGGCCCGAATCAGATGGGAATGGGAAGTAGTCAACAAGTCATGGCACAGCAGCAATTAGCTCAACAATCAGTAACGATGCAACAGCAAATTCAACAAATGCAACAACAGCAACAGATGCAATTACAGCAACAGCAGCAGCAACAGCAGCAACAGACTGGACATGTATCGCAAAATACCCAAGCGGGTAATCAAGTGCAAACACCACAGACACCAGTGATGCAAACACAACCACCCACACCTCAACAGCAGCAGCAACAGCCGCAGCAGCCACAGCAACAGCAGCAACAACAACAGCAACAGCAACAGAGTAAAGAATTTAATACTGTGAGTTTGTGTAAATTTGGGCAGGAGACTGTACAGGATATTGTTAGTAGGACTCTGGAATTATTTCAAACGCTGAAACTTCTCCAGCCACCGAATGGTAAATAGAAATTTCCTGTTATTAGTTTATTTCCATTCTGATTTTATCGATGATATTTTGATTGATGAATTGCGGATTGAATTTTTGGACAGGTACAAGTCAAGGTGCGAGTATGGCTAATGAAAAAAAAACAAAAGTACAAGAGCAGCTGAGGATGGTGAAGATATTGTTCAGACGATTGAGATTAATTTATGAAAAATGCAATGAGAACTGTCAACTTCAGGGTATGGAATATACACATATAGAAAGCTTAATACCTCTGAAAGAAGAGTGGGATATGAAGTCAGATGAGAAAAAAACTTCAGAAGCCTACAGATTGGCATGCGAAGAAAGTAAAGAAGCTATGGAGGTACGGAAATGAATTCTTATTTCAGTAATAGATGACATTTGTGTTTGTGAAAAAGAATAATCTGATTATTAATTGTTTTTACAGCAAGTTGTGTCAAAAAATCGACATTTGAAAGAGATTATCGATCATTTACGACGCATCATATCAGAAATAAATACAATGTTGAATATGCGTCGTTCTTAATACTTAATTTCTGTAAATATCATTAAATTATTATTTGAATAAAAAAGAAGTGTTTGTATAATTTTGTTGGCATGTCAGTCATAATGGATTCTTCACATTGTTTATATCAAAACTTAATACATCACTTGAACGAATAATCGCTTCAGGTATTTTTCCCAATGGAGTTTCCAAATCTCGAACAAATATATCTTGGAAGTCAACATCTGCTCCACGAAATTCGCCTGATACCTGAGAATTTTCATGCAGATGGAACGTTGCTTTGTTGCCTGCAATATGAAGAGAATTTTTAATAAGAATTTATATGAAATTGGAAGAGAATAATGATGACTACGTGAAAACATGAAGCACCTTCAATGCAATGCGATTGATTTTGAATATTCACAGTGGCATTCATCGATTAGTAAATATACTGTGATTTCACATTTGTTTTTCTTACCTATACAACCTTTGATGCATCGTAAGAACCTCTCACGCAGGAATGCTCGTGCTTCTTGCATCTCCGGGTTCGCAAGTTCAGCCTCCGTCATAACCTCTGAATTTATTTTTATCGTCTCTTCATCCTTTTCTCCACTGTTATCTTCCATTTGTTCCGGCTTTCTAATAGTAATGACAAGGAAAAAATTGTAAACAATCCGCCAATACTTTTATTTACTTTTAATTACAGAAGGGCGAAGGGGAGAGAGTTCATATGATAGGAAAGAATGAAAATGTCGGTCATGAATGCGCGCGCACAGCAATGATCAGCTGTATTAAGCGGGAAATATTGCTTTCAAATTATTTTCCATTCTATCATAATTGAAACATTAAATATCGTTTCTGTTTAGGTCAATCATTTGTTACGACCGTTCTATTATCATTTTTCTCTTTTTCCCATTACAATTTAATTCTAAGTAGAAGTTTAGTATGGCTGTTGACCCAATCATACAACCCGCAAAACTATCGCCATATCAATGGAGCACGCACTTTCATCTAGAATACAATGTGGGTACACAACATATTGTGCCCGCATGTTTGTGCATATATTCCACTTGAGACTACTTTGTCTACCTGTTTGTCAGAAAATTTTTACAGTACCATTTTCACCTTCGACAGTCAACAAACGCAGGAAAAAATATAAAATGTTGTCACAAGTGAAGTTACTGGTAACAATTATTACTATATCAACATATGTCTTGAGTGGTAGGTTGGAATAAAAATTCCTCTGTATGATAATTCATGTTGTGTGTTGATCTGGGTAATTTGATACTGAGAAACAGTACTAAAATTTTATTTTTGCGTTATTACACAGAGATTCACTGTGGTGTAGTTGACAAATCTCGTGCCAGCAAAAGTTCAATGGTCCGTCATACAGTTAATTCCATGGAGAATTCTACGAAAATAAACTCAACGTTGCCGTTGATATCATCTCAGACAAAGCAACAGTCTCCTTCACAGTTAAACCCGAAAAGTCTTGGTGAAGTCACGAATATCAAACGAAAGGGTAAAATTTTCTCAGACTTGTCATTTTTGACTGGATTGGGCATTGGAAGTTTGGCTACCTCAGCAATAATTCCAGCTGGCACGAAATTATCAAGCTCTGGAATAGCTGAGAGACTCCAGCAAACGACAATTCCAACTTTGATGGATTCAGCAACAACAATTTCATCAACTCAACCTGTCATAGCTACAACTGGTCAACAACTTTCACTGGCACCAGCTCTGTCTCATGAACTGATGAATGTCCTGGATCAAGCGCATCCTTATTACCTTTCTCTTTCGAATAATAATCTGCTCTACCAGACGTTGAAATCGATGCAAGATTTATTGGAACGATTGAAAAATCAACCGAAAGAGTTTTCGAGTTTCGGATCATTTACCCCAACATCACCAATGCCACCAGTATTTGCTCTAACCCCTCCATCTTCATTTACAACGAATAAAAGAACAGTTGCTTGGAATCCAGATGTCTACAATGAGTTGAATGAAAGTGATGGAACGTCCGAAACTCGAGTGATCAAAAAATCCGATGGGCATATCGGTGGTCTCAATTGTTCAGCTTTGAAAGACATCATCAGGGAAACAATCAAGGAGACTAAAGTATCTTTCATTCTTGACTTTATCAAATTATTCTTGACTAAAATCATTGGTGAAGAAGTCATTTCCAGTCTATTGTGGATTGCACATGAAGTTTTCTGTTGATAAAACTGCTGATACGAAAAATTGCATTGTTATCAAACTTTCACTAATATTCCATGAGAAAGTTTCTCATGACCAAGTATTCACATTCATTCCACATGAAACCTGGTCAATTGAGATGGGGAAAAAGTATACATGAAATAATTTATTCGCAGGTTTTCAATGATCGACGACAAGCAGAACCAATGGAAGAGACCACTACGGAATCATCGACGATGGTACCTGAAATGACAACAACCACAATGTCTACATCGACAACTCAAATCTCACCGCCACAATCGACCACGACAGGACATTCTGGATACTATGGTGGTCATGGACAAAATCTGAATGGAATCAATCTCGTTTCTCATCAATATCCATCAACATCTTATGGATATCCAAATTTCATTCACAATGCTTATGGACCACCAGTTTATCCATCAGATTCCTACCATCATCACCATCATCATCAGCAACATCAGGAGTATTATAATCCAGAAATTGTTGATGAATATCCATCGGACACTTCAATTAGCTCTGCCAATCATTTCCAAAGTGTGCCTGATCAATGGCCAATTTATCCACCTCTTGCCAGAGCTAGAAAACTTTCCAGAACTGATGATGATAAATTGGTAATTAGGGGAAACGGTTTTGTTCCCTCTCAATCAGTTGGATAATTTCCCATTAACAATTCATTTCAATTATATAACAACCGCGTGTTCGTGTGTGTGAATTCATATTATCTTCTCTGAGTGTTTTTTATACATTGTCACGATAATTTCAATGTTCGCAAAACTTCATCGATGAAGTATTGACCACTTCATTCGAACAGAAAATTTATTGTAAATCATGCACAGTTTTTTGTTATTTATAGTTGATGAGAATAAAATATACCAATGAATACTTAAAGTAGAATTTATCTCGAAGTAGGAACGAAGTTGTATCTTTTTATCAATCAATTCGATAAGTCTACCTGAATACATAAAAATTAAGTCCATAATCTATTTACACAATTGTACGTATTTGAAATTGTACAGATAATGAAACATTTCTCCAACACAAGCTGGTATAAGCACAAAACATTTAAATCTTCAATACAGGTAAACCAATTTATTCTCAAATTTGTTAGTTGTTATTCATTCCTAACAAAAATGTCTGAAATAACAATAATAGATATCACAAACAATTATATAATCACCATGCTACAAATTATATTCTATCGTCATTCCAGACACCTGAAGTATTGAAACGATAGCTCACCACCAGTCGACGAAATCAGCTCATGAACATGGTGAAGTTGGCGTTGGTGTATATGTGATTTCAATGGTTGAAAGTACTAATTTATTTTCGGAGCTAGGTTGATGGTAGAAGTAAGGATGAGCTTCGTGCTTCCATCTATTTACAAAAGACTGTCTCTAACGTCTCTCTACGATTGATAAAAACATTTGTCGCAATAGGACATGAAACAGAAAGAAGGGAAAATGAAAAAAGAGGAAGCAAACACGCATGACTACTTTTGAAATATACTCAAACCATTTCTCATTCTACAATTTCATTACAGATACATAAAATGTCAAAAGAAATTATCAGAAAAATCTCCTTGCAAGATTTCAAAAGAATACATTGAAGAGATATATGAAAATGAAGACGGACTGAACAATGTTTGTATATAAATTCTCCATTCACCCTTAAAGGAAATACTTTCGCATATATAAAAAAGAGAAAAATAATAAGACGACAATGTGCATGGGTAAAAGGTCTAGAACAGCATCAAACGGGTCCTTTAAAATTTAAATTTATATAAATGTGTTTATGTGTCTATATCTACTAGTGTACATGAGAAATATTGTATGGGGTTGACGCCCTCGGATTTCCGGCCCTTACGTTGTGCTTTCTCTTCCTTTCTCACCCTTGTATATACATATACATGAAATTTTATTTTTTCTCTTTTCCCCTTTTGTGTTGAAGCCACTTTCTGTCTCATCGCACGGTGACGACGAGCCCGCGTGCGCACTTTTCCCCTCTTCTCGTTATGCTTTGTCTCTGTTATTTTTCTTTTTTATTCTTACCAGTGTCTGTCTCCTTTTTTTTTTTTATTATTTCATTTCGTCGCCACTCGAAACCCAATAGCCTCACACTGCGCGCACAACTTCTAGGACACTTCGGTACCGGAATATTTCCTGTGAGTTGCGCACGAGCCGGATGAGAAACCGCAAAATTCAAAAGCCCTGGACATGACACATCTGTATATATAAGTACAGATATCAACATGTTAGTGTAGGTATATATTATCATTTTGTTTTTCTAAATGTGATATTTTTCCTGGTATTAATTCAATTAGGATAACAAAAAATTGATCGCTTGACATTTATCCTGCATTTTTCATTGGAATAAATTCAACTAAATGTCATCAATGAAATTATTCAAGAAAATTACTGAACATTTCCATTGTCATATCATTGTTGTAACAATTTATTATTCACGTAAAAAACAATGTCAGAAAAATTTTTTGTGCATGGATTTTCATGTAAGAAAAATAAGTTGCGCTTTTTTTTATTTGAGCCGAGTAAAAATTTGTGGGGAAATTCTATAAGCGCACTATTGGTATCGACAATGTTACCATTATTGCATTCACGGTACTGAAAATAGGGGGAGAAAAATAATTTCCCCCTACATTCTGATGTAGATCCTACATGCAGGATCGATTGAACACACTTCGACGATGATGCATCTGATGTATATATATTCACATGAAATAAAATGCAAGGAGGTGAACGTACATATCTGTTTATCGAGAAGAGGGATGTAGAGAGAAGGTCCCGAGTGGCAAAGCACGGCAGTGCACGGCGAAGCAACGGAATATTATGTGTGTCGTCCAAAGGGCGGAAAGAAACAGAGCAAGATAGAGAGTGATGCTTGGTTATATGAGAGACAGCTGTGGGGCAGCTGGCAGCGCGTGCCACAAACCTATGGGGTCTTCTTCCAGCCAGGAGCAAGCAAGAGCTCTTGCAACTCTCATTCGTCGCTGTATATTACATAGAAAACCCATTCAACGCAACCAAGAACACACGCACATAAATGAACATGTAACTGTCGTTGGAAAATTCTTTGAATTATTTTTCATTTATCGAATCGATGAATTATGTTGGATTCTGATGATTATTTTTATGATTTGATGATTGATGTGAATGGGATATTTTGTATTTGAGTTGTTTCTGTTGATGAATGTTTTGTTGGTGAAAATAATTTCAAATTATTCGCCAATGATGAATTAAATATTGAGTTTGAAGTAAAACACATCAGTTGATTGTGTTTTGCTCACTCTGTTATTCTTTTTTGCTTTTTCTCTTCGACCAACAGCTGCCATCGACTCCAACAGTTAATTCCAACAGCTGATGTTCCGGCTGTGCTATATTATACATCGAAACCCGCGTTGCATTGTATATAGACGACCACCTCGACCCTTTACACATGAAATATTGAAACACAAAACACTCATATGTATGTAAAGTGCACAAGTGTAAAAATATGATTGACGAAAAAAAATGAACAGGAAGTGGAAAAAATGTAGAAGAAATGAAAAATGAGAAAACGATAATGAGATGAAGGATGAAGAGAAATTGTTAAAAAAATATTGGTGAGATAAAAAAATTGACGTTAATTATTTTTAAGTTACTGTTGGTGTGAAAAAATTGTTTTGAAAAAGGGTGAAAAAAAATGACGCACGCGACTGTTGAGAGACGCGTTTGACTGCGGACGTTGTGGAGAAATATCAGTGACAGAGTACATACATGATAGAAGAGTATAAGTTTGACAAGAATAGAAACGGAGAAACTAGAGCCGACTGGCGGGCCGTAGAGTAGTTTATAGATTGGGCGCGTCACAACGCAGAGGTAAGTGTTATAATACAGACACTCATACGAATGTTTTATATGCAGGCACACAGCTCAAACATGTGTTTGGTATAAGATACTTGCACATGAATTCAAGTAATTTAAAACGAATATCATGAATAGTTTCTTGGCGGGAATTTTTCGTGATAGAATGCACCATATGAATTTCATTTTAGAATTCCGGACGGAAAATAATCCACAAATGAATTTTAATTCTGTTTGAAAATACTTCATATGCATTCATAGTTCTTGGTATATTCAAGTAATATGATTGTCTCTACGTATTCTTCTATTTGTTTAATTCTGTACGTAATTTTATTAATTGAATGACAGGAATGAGAAACTACGAGGACGTTCTTCCTGTAGGATATTTTATGTTAGGAGTTTACCAACGAATGTGAATCCAATGATAAATGGAAAATTCTCTCATCTCTTCTGTGCACGTTGATAGAAAAAATCAATTTATTTATGATATATTTTCCGACTTATTTCCAAAATAGGTTCCTGCAAGAGAATTGTCCTCGTACTTCATCCCTAAATAAATCAGTGAAGTTCCACTTCTGAATCATAAGGAGCAAATTTGGTAAAATTATAGAGAATTTACAAGAAAATTCTGCCAGTAAATTGCATTTTCAATTTTTTCCTACGTCTCCCATAAAAAAAAAAAAATCCGAGACAATTTCTATTCTCAACACTTGGAAAAATTAATTATCAGATTTAAATTATTACGAAGAACTAATTTCTCTTTATCTCTCTAGATAAGAAAAAAATCTTTTGTATCTTCTTCACAATGTCGCACGTGCATCCAAACATTACTACATCGTTTCTCTTCATTTACTCGACCATTTTATCCCTGTAACTACTCACGGTGAAGGTTTACAGGGTTGGAATGCAAGTGTGTCCCAAAAATAAATTTACCCAAAGCCCATGAAAGAAAAAATAATTGTGCGACAATGCGCTATGAACTAAAATAAGTGCGAGTGAGCTCAACTTACAAAATGTTGAAAAGTAGTAGCACCAACACCAATAGCTACAGCAATAGTAGTAGTACAGTGCTGTATACAGAACGTAATACTCAGTAGTAGAGGGAGAGAATCGAGACGCGATTCCTGGCCAATAGACATCAGCGCCCCAGGAGGCTTCAACGAAACAGCATTCGTTGCGCAGCTGCCCCTCGAAGCCTCTTTCTGTTCTTCGACATTCGCATTCGCACGTGGATCTTTGTTCGTGACGGGTGTGTGTGCGCGCGCGCGCCCTAAAGAATAATAAAAAAGGGGAAGAAAAATAAAACAAAATTTTGATTCTAAATAAAAGACAACCGCGTGTTAGATCAACAATAATTCATAAAAACTTATCATCAAATAAACAAAAATAACTAATTAATATTTATTTATACGAATATACACATTATTTAATATT